>JAZGTK010000074.1:0-90771 GCA_036877625.1 Ambastaia sidthimunki | reverse complement strand
CTCTCTCTCTCTCTCTCTCTCTCTCTCTCTCTCTCTCTCTCTCTCTCTCTCTCTCTCTCTCTCTCTCTCTCTCTCTCTCTCTCTCTCTCTCTCTCTCTGCATGAGAGATCTAATGATTGGCATAAGAGGTCAGTGTTAAATAGGACAAAGAGTGTGTCAGTAGGCAACCAGGACAGGACGTAGTAACAATTAAAGAACGACTCCTTCCACTGCCACTCGGATGAGGGACAAATTCTCTCTGCATGTGAGAGAGACGAGAGCCAAGTGGTTAACCCAGAAAAGATTCTGTCATCAGCTTGTTCACTTACTGTACTGCTACAGTGCCAACAAATTCTTGCACAGCTCAGCTGGATCCAACCCGACTGCTTTGTAAAATCATTTGCATCACACAGTGCTTGACCACATATCTGAAGTGTCTGTTGTCATTTTAAATGGCTGCTTTAATTTAGACTTTTTTTAGGTCAGATCACTTCTCTGTAGATATAGCTCAGCTTTAATGTAAACCTGTGGGATTTTTACACCAGTACATCCACTGAATGGAAGTCATCGAATCACTTTTTTAACCTTGGTACTCGTCTCCTACTTAAGCAGCACAATTTGGGGTGTCGTTTATGTACGTAGCAGAAAATGGTGTGGATTTATTATGTAAAGTTAGAGGTGATGTAAAATGTTTGCTTAATACACTTGCAACATGACTCCTGCAAAACTGATCAGAGCATGTATTGTGTTTTTCAAAAGACGTACCTTTATACACACGACTGTTATTAAGTCTAAACTCAGTGTTCTTGTGTTAGCAAGACGCCTGCAATGACTTTGTATAATATTTTTATTATATTGATTCAGTTCCAGTCTAATGGATTCATGTCTGTAGTTGTATTTGCTCTTACTGGCACTCTGAACCGTCTCTTTATTTCTTATCTGCCCTCCCGTCTGATTGTCACTTCTTTTGTCTGTCTTTTTTTATTCTTCGCCCAGCCCTCCTGCTCTCTCTCTCTCTCTCTCTCTCTGTCTGTCTCTCTCTCTCTCTGTCTGTCTCTCTCTCTCTCTCTTTGGTTCTTCTTATGCCCTAAATTGGGAGAGAAGTGTTTGTTTCTTTTGATGTGTGAGTGCCAGTATCCCGCGGTACTGCATTGCAGGAAACATCTTTTATTCTTTCCTCATGACACTGTCTGTTGCGTTCACTCGACTGTACGAGGTTCCAGAACAGTCTCTCGGCACAGTTGGGGGAGAATTTTTCAAGCTCATTTTTGTGCTTTGAAAAGCCCATGGACTCGTATTTTCACAAAGTGGCTCCTTCGGAGAAACAGCCTTCTCCTGACTGAGAGCAGGTCTCAAGTCCAGCTCATGTTCAAGCTGTTTAAGAAACACGAATCAAGCTGTGTTTGACTTCATCACTTTGGTTCCTGTAGTTTATTGCGAACAAAGACTTCAGAATATATTTAAGTATTTCTAATAACAGATGTGAGCTACCTTATATACGCACACACACATTGGGTTTTCGTTTTTATGGGGACATTCCATACTGTATACCCCTAAACCAAGCCCTCATAGAAACTGTTATTTTAGTTTTCAAAATAGATTATTCTTTATGATTTATAAGCTTTTTTCCTCATGGGGTCCTAAAAATGACTTTTCAAGGTCACAATTTACTGGTATTACTATGCTTGTGGGGACATTTATATATATTTATATACACACACATATATACACACAGTCTCAAATTAAATATGGCACTTTGCCCACTTGTATGTCCACTTGATAGTCTGTACTAGATATAACACACTCTAGAACAGCAATGTGTTCTGATACTGTTTCTCACTCAGTGTTAATATAATCTCAATTTCATCTCTTCTAAACTATTTCATTCCTCTTTTTCCATCTCAAACTAAAATGGCTCTCTCACCCTTATGCTAGATGATTCCAAAATTTTGAGAAAAGTGTATCATCATGGGTGGTGGCTTGACTCTGCTGCCACCTTCTGGTCACAATGAGAACTGCACCACATCAATTTCTGTGTTTATTTGTGTTTTGACGTTTCAGCTGAACTGGAGTTTGTGCAGATCGTGATTATAATCGTCGTGATGACTGTGATGGTCGTGGTGGTCGTGTGTCTGCTCAACCACTACAAACTCACCACCTGGTCCTTCCTGAGTCGGGCGAGTCAGGCACACAGTCAAGATCTCTCTCTGCAGCCGGTAAGAGTCTCAGCATCACCCGTAACTTTTCACAACCTTCCTTCAGCGTTGATTTAACGTTCAGTTGAGATGTGGTTCGTATATGGAGCGTGTATGGCTTTCCTTAAACAGTTTCCTTGAACTGCAATTCCGTTACACACCTTTAAAAATGGTTTGGAAGGAACTGTACACAAAATCATCTTTGTGTTTCTATGTTTGTGTCCATCAGTCTGTGTTCTCTCGAAACCAAGTGCGATGTCTTATGGGAGGAAGCTTTTATCAGAGAAGATAGCAGTGCTTTATGATTTAAGAGTGCTTTGTTCAGCAGGACCTAAAAGTCTCTCAAGTGTGTTTGTGTGTGTGTGTTTGTTCATCTCTGGAAAGGCTTCCTTCATATCCAAACCAAAATAACTTGCCGTACACTGAGCAGAGAGAGAGAACTGCGAGTGTGGGTGTCTCATCTCACCAGAGGGAGGATTTTCAGAGCGGTTCTGCAGCAAACAGACAGCAAGAAATAAAACCTACATCATTTATTTTAGATGAGCACTTTAAAAGTGGCTAGTGCTTAGTGCAGGTGCTTTGACACGTTGAGCCGAGGTGCTTATTTGGGTAATACGAGTTTGAGTACGGCTTGCAACTTCTGTTTTTAGATTCTTCTTCTCCTTATCATTTCCTGTTTCTGCCAACACTATCAAAAAGCGTCTGAACACCTGCTGTGGCAAAACCATACAGAATCTAGATTTTCTCTGAAAACTGAATGCATCAGAACATATGATGTATTTCTCTTTCAGAAAGGCATTGTGTTTTGGAGGGCACAATGGCAATGTCCCTCAGAGACCAGGGCATGTTGATTACATTCAGCAGTTCTGTCTAGACGCCAGTCAAACTCAGACACGCACAGCAGCCGCGAGAGAGAAACAGCTATATGACTGAGACTTTTATTTTCATTCATGAGGGAACGTGAGGGGGAGGGAAAACAGTGAGGGATGCAGGCAGAGATGTCTGGAGAATGATGCTGTGGGGTTTTTTTTATTGGCATGAATATATGAAGACACATTAGGGTAACAAATAGGCTCTGTCTGTTTTGTTTTTTGAAAGAAGAATGTTCTTTTGATTTGAATTGAGCTTTGTGTTTAATGTCATTTATGCCATTTAAATAGCTGGATAATATTTTAAATTGTATCTTTAATTATTAGCTGTTAATTTAATAGAAGTAAAATTTGCTTTAGTATTGACTGTTTCACTTTACTGAAACAAATTCCTATTTGAGAAATAATTGAGGCTATATGGGGTATTGCATACATTTGTTTTACTTGATAAGCTGCTATATTCAAGTATTTACCTTAAGTTTTGTTATAATATCAAAAATGATATTTAGAATTGTGACATTATACTGCTATTTATGGTCATTGTAACAGCTTTGATATGCTAATCCTGTATTTCGAATAAATGAATATTACATCTGCCTATTTTGTGTGTAGGAGGGATCTTTGTGGTCGTCAGATAATGGGCTAAGACAAGGGGCATCTGAGGTAAGCTGTGTGATTTTGTGTGTGTTTATATGTGTGTGTGTGTGGGCCTTGTTTAAAGTGGGCCTTGTTGATCTCTTGTATAAACAGCATGTCCTCCTGTAACTCGGTGAAATCTCAATTGTGTGTTGTCTGTGTGCCCGTGTGTGTGCGGAAGGACATATATCAGTGACTTCATGTGAGTTCTTGCTCTGAAAATGGCGTGCGTTGAGGATGGATGCACACATATTCATTGTTTGTGTCTGGGGAGGGGGGCTCCTCTCACCGGGCCGCAGCTCTCAGCGCTTCATTAATCTCTCAGACTCCTCTGGCAGCGTCTAGACACTCGTCTGAGAGGCCAGACACTCATAAATTGCCACTCGTCAGCCTCAACCGGCGAATGTAAACGTGGCCCCTGCTGTAATGAGGCTGATCTTGTTAGCTGACGGATTTCACTTAAATGAATGATACTTATCAGCTGTGAATTAGTATTCTAGACGGCAGGTTCTTATTTATTTGCTCTTTTCTCTGCAGGTGGTGTACGCTCCTCAACCTAGGGACCGTTTTACTGCACCCACTTTCATGCAGCATAATCGTTTCCGACGTTTCCAGCCCACCTACCCGTACCTGCAGCATGACATTGACCTGCCGCCCACCATCTCGCTGTCTGATGGAGAGGAGCCACCGCCCTATCAGGGGCCCTGCATGCTTCAGCTGAGAGACCCTGAACAGCAACTGGAGCTCAATAGAGAGTCCGTACGTGCCCCACCCAACCGGACCATCTTCGACAGCGACCTTATTGACATGCACAGTTCAGGGGGCGGCGGGCCACGCCCTCCCAGTAGTAACTCTGGGATCAGTGCCGCCAATTCCAGCAACCACGGACGCATGGAGGGCCCCCCGCCCGCTTACAGTCAGGTAATTGGACAGCACTCGGGCGTAGTACTTTACCTCCACCAGCACAGCAATAACCCGCCTGTCATTGTGCAGACTCCGCCCAGGGGCCGGACAGATCCAGACAGCCCAGAGAGCACAATAGCACTGAACAAGGACCGACAAAAGGAGGAGCTAGTGTGAAAGGGGCGGGGCAAGCACGTGATTGACAAACCACTCTTCACCCACAAAGAGAATGGTTTCTCCCTCTTGATACTCCCATGCACAACAGAGCTTGATGAATCTTAGCAACAAACGCAAAATCGTCTTACAAAAAAACAAAGTGGAGCTTGAGCGATGCTTATTTTTTTTCCTTTCGGACCAGCTGCGCAAACAGAAGCGTTTATGCGCTGTCTAAAGCCTCCCGCTTTCTCCCACTTTTCTTTGCTCTGTATTACTTGTGTACAAACCAGAAAAAAGTTATTCTAGCACAAAATAAGCGTCATTGTTGTTTATACCGTTTTTATTGTGGTATCTCCCTGAACGTCCCCCTCCTGTCCAAGCCACACGTGACATGCTAGCTGTGTGGCTAATTGTTTTTTTTTAAGACCGAGATCTGTGCAGCATGAACAAATGTAAATGCGACAAATGGTGTAAATCCAAATCTAGTGCCAAGGTTTATATGGGAGGTGTCAAGGGGCGTCGACTGTCTTAAAGACTTGTTATACATTTAAATCAAAACCCTTCTTGAAATTGCACTATTGGGAGTAATGTGGAAAGGGGGGGAGTGAGGGGTGATGCATGTGTTTACTGTTTATACTGTTTGTTTTCACAAAGATCTGATCGTCTGTATCAATGCAAGCTCTCTATGAGAGGGAAGTGATCTTGTCTGTCTGCAGCACAAGAAAAAATCTCTGATCCAGCCTAAAATAGCCTTTATCGAAAAGAGGCACAGAATACAGAGAGCCTGCTCTAGTCTCACCTACCCCCACCAGTGACACCTTCAGACACTTTTACCTACTGATCTGAGGTCAGTTGGCTGGAGTCCCAGTGGACATTTTGTCTCAACTCAATTGACTAACAGATCTGAAAAGTTCTGAGATTGATGTCATTCTAAAGTGTTCTGGAATGAGGAGTTTACTGTAGCAGTGTTCCAGTCTGTTTCATCAGCTCTTTTTGTCCAAAAACTTTAATAAAGATTATTTATATTTTATAGCTGGAAACTAACATCAAGTTTGAAGGTCACCACTGCATGCCTTTTGCACTCTTGTCTGTAATTAACAACTGAAAACCCAGACAATTCTTTTAAAGGAACCTATAAAATAATCCAGTACTGTACTGTTGTGGATTTGGTTTGATTAATACCTGCTCACATTTGCTCATTTCTGATTCAGTTTTTACCTTCAGTTTTTACCTTCAGTTTTTTTAACAGTTCAGTGTGATCAAAGGATTTAACAACCCCCACAACCTTTTAATATCCTGTATTATCAGGTCCTCAATGAAAAGTAATCAGGTTTTAAAATATGGTCAAGGGCTAATGTGATGAGCATGTTTGAAATTAGTTCCGTTTCTTCTGTTCACACTCAGTCACCAATTCAGAGTGAATCCAAATTTGACCCAGAGTTTGCCGAGCACACACACAGCTTTTCTGTCCATATTCGTTCCTTTCAATGCCACATAAACGTCCATAATCTTCTGAGCGGCTCTCTGCATTCAGTTTTAGCTTGATTACAATCATTTAGGCCCAGATAGATGGCGGTGTTCTGACCGAGAGCTTTCACATCTGGTCCAGAGACTGAGAGAATCTGGAAGAAGCCCAAAGACTCAAAAGTTAGTGCACACAAACCCTTTAATAAGGAGACTGAAGACTGAGTCCCTGTTTTTAGCCTGTCAAGGACAGATGGACCTGTGAAAAGGCCATGATGATTTTTATACTCTTGAGTTTGTTTTTGTTAACTGGGCGTTGTGGTCAAAAAAGTTTTTAAAGCAACACACTCACCTTTATAAGCTACTTTGTTTGTACTCAGAATGTTAGAATCAGCCAATCAAGATGTGTTCAAATGCTTTTTTGGTTTCAAAGTCTGTGTTGGTTGGCTTTCCTCTTGTTTTTCTTTACTGTTGGTGGGATTGTTTATCATCTGTCCAGACTAAACAAGTCACAACTGCTCTAGATTTGAAATTCTAGGACCCCGGAAGCTCTGCTAGATATAAAATTCTTGCTTGAGTGGTGTTTACATGCTTGTCATGCACAAACGAAATAACTTTAGCAACACTTTCCAGATTTTAAGACATTCTCTCACTTGCAAAGGTCAACCAATGATACACAGCACAAAACGAGCACAAGGTACGTCCCTGTAGTCAGAAATGCCTCCAGTTTATATTACCAGCCCCTCTGTTCTCACATACTGTCTGTCTTTAGGCATGTCACAGAGCTTAATGTTTCACCAGTCAGTTTGCTGCTCTCACCGTTGTTGCTGCTGCATTTTTTGTTTCACCTTTTCCCCTGTAAACGCTTCCCTCTGCTGTCTCATTTCTGTTCCTCTTGCTTTCCACTGTTTTCTGTTGTCCAAGGAGTTGCATGTTACCGGCGAGTCGAATCGGTGCCTATTGACTGTGTTGTTTTCGAGCGACGTAGGAACCCACTTGCACTCTACACTCAAGTTTCCACCTTAGCTGTGCCTCACTTCCAATGGTGCTTTCTTCAGTGTGATGTTTTTTAATCCTCTTTTGTTTGTAAGGTGCTGTAAATAATGTTAGTCTGTATGCACATATCCTACCCAATGGGTAGACACCACAGAAAAAGACATTGTTAATAATGATTTATAATTGATATAAAGGTTTTAACACGGTGGTGAGATTTGTAAATGCCTACAGTTCAAAACAGGTTTTGTTTTTGGAAATTTGCTATGAGAGAGATGCTTATGTGCCCCAAACACGACACGCCCACAAATGCAAATGTTTTGATTTGTTCTGGTTTTAAACATCCTTAAGTCCTTTTAAACAATCCTTTAGTTAAAGTCGTTTGTTAACTAAATTTACAACTAAGTTATAAATTGGAATCTCCAGATTATGGAAACTGAACATCTAACTACCGATCAATGCCAGACTCCCACTCACAGACAAAAACACTGAGGGCTTGTGCTAAGACAGTCTGTATTTCATCAGTGTTTAAAATGTGTTCATTTGAATCTCAACAGATACATGATTTACTCATGCCACCCTGTGTTGTGCTTCCTGTCTTTGCAAAGTTTAATAATGAACCAAATGAAAGATGTAGATTTAACATTCTTATTTTTGTTATATATTTCAGACATTCTTGTGTATGTGATGTATAGGAGCAACAACAAAAGACTTTCAGTGCAGATATTTATGTGCTCCACTGTACAGTAGCTTGTATTCGCATGTCTATAGTTATATACCTGAAAATAATGTACATAGCAAATGCCATTTTGACTACAAGAACCAGACTAACAGCAGTTGGGACATTTTGAGCAATGTACAATGTAAGACGCTTTCAGAGCTTCAAAAACAGCTTTTTTCTTGCACAAACACAGAGAAATAATAACTGAAATGATTTAGATGTAATTTACTCTGATGCTTATCGGGTGTCTGTGAAAAGCCTCTGAGGATCATTTTTCAGACCTTTTACTGCTCCAGTTTATCAGAATTTCTCCTGGCTAATGTTACTTTTGTATGTTCATGTGTGTGGATGTTTATATACATGCACATGTACATAGACACACTTATGGACCGCGTGTATCCTTTATAAACCATTGTGACGTAACAGGTTTTGAGCCAAAGATCTGTTATCGCAATGCTTTTTTTTTCAGAACAAAAAGTTTGCTCCAATCACTGTTATGGTCGAACTTTTATGCTTGTGCTTCTGCTGTTGTCCAACTGCAGTTAAACTAATAAACTAAAAATGTTCTGGTTTCTGTTGTCTTACGTTAAAGATGTGTTCAGTTTTAAATACAAACAAGGTCAGATTAAAACTTTTATTACTCGTTTAATGAACGCTGATATATATGATCACAAATACGATAATAAAAAGTAGCAGCTTTAGCAAGGAAGTTATTTTGATACATTATTGTTAGTTCTGAAGGTTAACTGCAGGTAATCTGGTTATTCATTTTCTTTACTCGCTTAGTTTAGGTAGTCCATAAACAGTGCAATACAAGACATTGTAATAGGGCCAGACACACAACGCAAATTAAAATATCATGCAGAAATTGATATTTATCAATTGGCTGTCGATTTTCAATCGTATCTTAAAAATACATTCACACAATCCTGATTTTGATATCTAGTATTACTGCAATGTTTCAAGTCTGTTTCCTTATTCATGGAACGCCGAGCAGAACTTCTGCACAAAGTTTATCATTAAAGGTATGGTTCACCCAAAAATGAAAATGTTTTTATCTTATGTCATTCCAAACATTTATTAATTCTATTTGCTCCTGAGAAACACAAAAGAAGATATTTTGTATATTAAGTACATTAGTAACCAAACCACAGTGGCACCCATTGTATGAACACAAAACCACAGAGACATTTCTTTAAATTTTCTTTTGTGTTCCATAGAATGAACAGTTATACAGGTTTGGAATGACATGAGGGTTAGAAAGTGTTAAATTCATTTTTAGGTGAACTGTCACTTTAAATATTTAGAACAGAAATGTGTTTTCATGAATAGGGACCAACAGTGTATCTTACTAAACCAACAAAGACTCACAACTTCAATACAAGAGCACACAAAAAAACTATGTGACAGTTACAGAGATTGTAAAATCTTGTGTAAAACATTCCACTGTATTTTACTGTATTCTAAATTTACAGTAATGCTTCTCTTGAACCTTGTAATAAACCTACTCGGCTTTCTTACGGAAAGACATTTTGTCTTTCGTCTCCTGTAGTCTTTCAGAAAATTTGTCTTTTGTCTCAGAGAAGCGCTCTTTGGTCTCCCCCATTCGTTCTGACAGCAGTTCTTTGGTTTCTTCCATTTTCTCTGAAAACCTCTCTTTCGTCTCCTCCAATCTTCCAGTCAGTCTTTCCCTGGTCTCCTCCATTTTGTCCTGCAGGTATTCCTTAACAGGTGGAGGGGTGGAGAGGTATCCGTGTTTGCGGAGGTACTGGACAGAGAGGGACGTGCCGCCCAGTGTGACGGTGTATCGAGCTGGTGTAGCGAGCTGTGATCATGAAAACAACATTGTTTTTAATAACATTCATAATAACAATACAGAGAGCAAATGGAATGAAAACAATTATAATTTTTGTTATGTTGGTTATATGTCCTGATAGCCATTAGTAAGTGGTATAAATATATATTTATTATATATTTATATCTTCTGTGAAAGGTGCAGGACTATAAAATAAGTGTTCAATTATGTCATGTCATACTTGCCTGTCTAACTAATAACTATTTATGCATTTTGTAGGATTTGGAGAGCGTTTTAAAAGGAGAACGGGATCTTTTACTACCCTAAGATACTGTGGCAGTAATATGATTTGTTGATGGTATCAGTTGGTAATCCCATGGTACTACATTATCATCCTTAAAAACATTTTTGCATGTTATTTAATTTTTATATACCTTATACATGGCGTAGGCTGTGAGGGCATTGCCACCCTGTGAATCTCGCAAAACTCCCACCATCCAATCTGGTAAACCAATAAACTCCAGAAACGGGGCCAGATTTACCCCTCTGTGGAAAACACAGAGCATTCACATGTCAGAAACAATTTATCTTGACAAGAGAGATTAAAAGTTTTTGTAAGTGTAGCTCTAGAAAAGCAGCTGATTTTCAGATGACGCCACTAAAGCTTGTCTGACCTGCTGAAGATCAGACAGACTTTATCTGGTGTAACTCAAGCTCTCTGCCAGTCTCAACTCAAAGGCAATGCTCTTAATCTGATCTCTGAAGCAAAAAGAACTTCAGCTCATTCATTTCATTGAATTCTGAAGTCTTGGTTTATTACGTACCAAAGCTTGAGTTAAATTAATGGCTACATGAAAGCTCATGTCACTTACTTCATAGCAGCATAATAGAAGCTCCCAAACCATACTGTGGAGGTGACGATATGCACAGGCACCATCACTTTTCCATACTGTTTAAACGTCTTCTTGAATCTCTGGAAGAGCCCAATAGATTTGTCCTGCAGAGGGTCCACATCGCCCTTATTCTGAGGGGCTGCCTCTGATCCAGACCCGGCGTCAGTCTTATAAAGACCCTCAGTTCCTGCTAGACTCTGCGGAGGGTTCAGTGGTGTTTCTTCCTCTGCGGGTGTTTTGTGGTCTTTCTTTGCCCTGATGCCATTAGTGGAGCTAAAGCAGCGAGAGATCTGGAGGCTCTTATGAAGATCACGCATGGCCCGGGCGTGACACGGGTACGCAGAACGTCGCAGGACCACCCGCCACGGCGCAGCTGGAGACCACATCCTCTGCATCGCCTCCCCCACCTGCAGAGCGCCACCTACAGAACCTGGACAAAACAACAAGGTTCAAAATATTTTCCCTGATTATTAACATTTGTGTCAAAGAACAATTCAGTTGGTTAAAGCTGCAATCTGTAACTTCTTCTGGTTAAAAAAACCCACAAAAATCACTTATTGAGCAAGTAAATAACAGATCAGGGTAAAACTTCTTACCTTACCCCAGTTCACAATGGTAAGCTTATAATAATGATTTATCATTTAAGCGGTCTGATCCCATTTCCTGGAAAATGTAAATTTGGCATTATTTGATTTCATATTTACATAAAGTAACCTGCAATATTATGTTTTAAACATAGATGGTGATAAAGAAACCAAAATTCTGGATTGCAGCTTTAATGATCTACAAAAGAGAAATTGTTTGGACATACTTTCTAAATTTATGTTTCTCATGGTATTAAAAGCATTTCTGGGTGTATAAATTGGACCAGCTGTGTACGCAGAGTTTCTGGGCAATTTTCTTATATAATGTATAGTTTCGCACAATCCTAATTCGTAATACACTCCTAAATCACTCAAATTGTCATTTTCTAAGCAAACTGTTGAAAAAGGATCAGCTAAAACATCCATATATCATTTTATAGAGACTGACAGAGGCGAGAACTTTACAAGAACTTTAATCCACTATACGCATGGGACTAAATACCTCAGCTGTTGTTTTTAGTAACATAACATTGTCAGATCATAACTTTGAACGCTAGGATCGCTTTCTACAGCTGACACTGAGGATTTAGAGGACAGACAGTTGTTATTCACAGAAGCAGAGCAACTTCAGTCCAAGTTAACCATGGCCCCGATTTAAACTTCAGACAACTAACATTACTTTGCCACTGTTACAGGACAAAAAACACGGCGGAAATAAGACAGTTTAAAGATCGGAAAACTGTATCAGCTGAGCGTATATGTTAAAAATAGAGAGGGAAGACTTACGTTTACCTCTTGAAGGTCTTGTCCTCGCAGCGCCTCATGCCTTACCAGACTCATGTCGGGCACATTTTCCAGTCACATCCACATGGACCTCTGCTGCGCGGTGCATTATGGGAAGTGTAGTCATTTGAGTGCGCAGGCACAACATAACTCCCTACTGCTCTCCTAATCTCTTACTATATTTATATTTATAATACTTATATGGTTTACTTAATACTTTTACCTATATTATATGATAAGGTATTTGAATGTACATTTTTATCTATGGATGTAGACTTATGTATTTGTCATTCTCAGCTATCATTGCTTAAAGCAATAACAACAAAACAATATTCCTTATTTACGGTTTACCACTTGACTACGTGTCAATTATCTGTAGCCTAATAAACTGCAGTTACTTTTTTCTCCACTAGATGGAGGTGAAATGGGGAAACCGAAGGGTTATAGTTTTTCATAAACTGCTCAAATTAAATTAACACATTACTTGATTTAAAGTAATGAATGACAGCAGAAAGAAATTACAGTTTATACTATTTTTTAAATAATTGTTCTGTCAATTATTATTTTTACTGTCAATTATAAGTGACAGAAGAATATTTTAGGTGACCATTGTGGCTCTTTAAATCATTGTAGTTGTTTTTACATTTTAGGTATTAAATAATGCATTAGGCTTTTTCTTCTATGAAGTCCAGGGAACGTTTGAGTTTATTTTTTATTTGAGCTGGCAGGGCTATGTGCGAAGCTTGTGGTGCAGTTCAAAGCTGACAGTACCTTAATGAAATTAGGTGGTGATCCTCTGTTTTTGTGCTTATCCAGCGCTTAGCCACATTCTTAGACTTATTAGTGGATTTCTATTGACTCTTCCCCCTCTCTCTCTCTCTCTCTCTCTCTCTCTGTCGCTTCCACCCTCTCTTTCCTGTCCTCTGTGCAAATGGATAAATGGGTAAAGTAAAGAGCAGGTAATTTCTTAGCCAGGTTAAGTAAGTTTATTATTTCATAATTATGTGTTTGATTACCCAGAGGCACAGCAGTCAGTATTCATTGCTGGACATTGGTACAGGCTCACAGAAGTCAACAAAACAGACATCCCTCTCATTAGCTTTTATTGCCACCATTACGCTTTGATATTTTACATTGTTATGCAACCAAGATGATACAGTCAGTTTCCAGAGTCAGTTTTGTCAGTTAATATGCTAAACAGTGGCCCTCAGAGTGAAATAAGAAAACAAAATTCAAAGACATTTAAGAGGATTAGATGAACAATGAAAAAAGTCCAATAAGAAATTCAATGTCACAATTTACTTTAAAATAGTCTTAGCCTTAGAAAGAGCTAGGGTGGCACTGGTCCTTAGGTCAAGCTTTGGCCAATGTGTAAAAGCAAATGACATCACATGACATGTCTTATGACCAATATCTCATGACCAATATGACCAGCAATGTAAAAAGAGACAAATCTTACATGTGGAGGGTTACTTGGAAGGTTAATATAATGAGTTACTATAAGCAGATTAAAACATTCTTATGTGGATAAAAAGGTTCTCTGGGCAGAAAGGCTGGGCAATCTGTCATGAGACATCTTTTCATTAAATTATATGAATTGTGACGTCATAGAATCGCGTACCATTTATTTAAGTGTTTAAAGCCCATCTGAAAAATAAATGTTCTTAAATGGCCCTTTGTTTGAGGTGTATGAAGAACCTCTAAAGTACATGGAAACTTCCTGTTTTACAAAAGGTCCTTTAAAAGAGGAAAAGTTGTTTTGACTAGAAAAAAGTAAGAAAAATGATTCTTTATAACAATTATTTAAAAGGTTCTTTGGGCTTCTACACTTTCTCAATTCATGTGTTTAATTCATTGTTAGCCTAGTGCAAACACAATTTTTTTTCCTATGTTGCACAAAGCTCTAAATGCACTTGACAGACAAGTCAAAAAAATCATTTTCGCTTCAGACAACTGATGTGGGTGGCAAACTGATGCGTTTGTGGATGTGGGTGGACATCTGTAATAGTGGTGATTAATGACTTTAACTCAACTATGGTTGTATTCAGTCTAACCGTCACGCATCTGATCTAACCAGAAAAATAATTACTGACTTTGTTCGCTTCATTAACTACATATCCTGAACTCTTTTTTATATTCATTTTATTTTCTTATTCTGTCTGGCAGGTGTTTAACACGGTTTTTGAGTGTGTTGTGATGGAAAGGTTCTTGCCACCTGTAGGTGTGGAATAAAAAGTGGGTTGCACTTAAAACAATTTCTCATCTGTATCCATAGTTCTGAATCTGTAAATGGGTATTATCTTATCTAACTATGAATAATAACCAGAAACAGAATTGATTGCCTTGAGTATATATACCAACTTTATGTAATACACAATATAATAGCGTGACATTTTACTTAAGTAACAAATGGCTCCACTGGGTATCCAGTTTTTCTTCATTCTTCCCACTCAGCTAACGGTTTTAGTTTGTAAGATCTTTACCATTAAGTAACAAAACGTTACAAATGTTATATTTATGTTTTAGAAACGTTCATAACGTTTTCACATTATTGCTTGCTTATAGGAACATTATTCAAATTCCGAGCGCAATTTTGCGCGGGGGTGGAGCGCGCTCTGCGCTATATGATCGCGCGGTGAGAGAGTCAGCAGTCGTATTAAAAACTACCTTCATCATCTGCGCACTCAACAAAGCAACTGCTCTTACCACAGTGAGTCACTTATTGATTTATTTGCATGTGATAACTGTGTCATTTATTTGTTAAGGTATCATAATAATAGTCCTACAGTATTCTTTATTTGATATTGTTTAAGACATTGTATTGTA
The DNA here is from genome assembly GCA_036877625.1 of Ambastaia sidthimunki. Classification (NCBI taxonomy): domain Eukaryota; kingdom Metazoa; phylum Chordata; class Actinopteri; order Cypriniformes; family Botiidae; genus Ambastaia; species Ambastaia sidthimunki. The sequence continues at coordinate 75,974 of JAZGTK010000074.1, read as the reverse complement.
TCGTTTAGTATACTTTAATCGTTGATGTTATTTTTACGCCTGTAGACATTTTTGATTCATCATTTTTAAAGACTATAAGCTAGAAGTTGCTGTTTGTATCTTCGTTCTTTCATAATTTTGTCATCTATGTCATTTTGTCAAGTTAAAAATTATATGCTCTCAAATATATTTATGTACACTGTTTAACTGTAAAACATCTAAAGAGAAAAACATAAGTAAAAAGACCTTAAAGTTCATACAGAAGCAAACGTCTTAGCTGAACTCAAATTCTGTGTTGCATGGCTTTGAAACAGAAGCTTTTTTTTGCAAACATGTCCTGAGTTTGTACCTGATGTGTGACTCTGGAGGCATTTGAGATGCACATCTGTGGCTGTCTGTGAGATCATTGTAGATTATCATTTGTAACACCGTTTATATCCTTGTCAAAATTTAACATGCCAAGGGTCGACTTTTATAACCCTCAAACTGTCATGTAAGAGAACTGGGACTTGGGCTTGTGTTAACATTATCAAATAAAGAGTCAACACTTCCCCTGAGAATATTGATGATCTGTCACAGGGCTTATGAGTAATGACTTTCTACTGTGCAAACAACTTTAGGTTGTAGGAATGTTTCCCAAACATTTCCATTCCAAGTAATAAAAATGGTAAAAATGTTATTTTGAAAGTTTTAGAAACATTCAAAGCATCTAGTTTTTTAGATGTTGTATAAGCATTACTGTTTGGTTATGAGAACGTTATTCAATCTTTTTTTTAATTCTGTAATATTTTAAAATGTGCCACTAACAATTTAAAAATAACGTTTTGGTGTTTATATATCATGTATAATGTTAAAAAATTCTACCAATGTTACTGTAAGAACGTTTTTGATAATGTTAAGATAACTTTTAGAGAACATTGTTATTTTTAGAGTCAATGTTCTGAGAACGTTCTCTGTTAGCTGGGGAATCTGTCTGGATGCTGATTCCTCTATTCACATAGATCCAGTTTTTCCTAACAAGCTCCACACAGGATGTGACTCCTGACCTTGTGTTCAGTATCAGTTCAGAAAACCTGAAATAGAGATTTAGGGTTGGAGATGTTGTATCTCTGTCTCGTTTGGACTGTAAGTGTGTGTGTGTGCGTGTGCGTGCATGTTCAGTTATGTATATGTGTGCAGTTGCGTGTGTGTGCATGCATGTGCAGTTAGTGAATGTTTGCATATATTGCAACTTGTGCATGTATGTCTGTTTCTATTTTAAACCTATTACTCAGGTGAATTGACACAAGGGAATACAATAATCAATAAATTCCTATCAGGGAATTAAAGTGTTTTAATACCACCAAAGCACTTAAAATCAATGTTGCTTGTAAGAACTCTGTGTTTAATGTTGGGGATCTGCTTCTGATGATTCAGCTACAATCCAGAAAGACCAGAAAGCTGTGATGTCATTGATTAAAAAGGGAGTATTAGGAGAAGATTTAAAAAATGAAGGTAACTTCTATAAGAACTTTACAGAGGAGATAAGAAACTGACAGTGGTGCACTGAGCAGCTGAATGTGGAATGAGTTTCTCTAACATTGCATCTCATTTAGTATTTAGTTTGCATCTCATCCTTACATTCATCTGACAGACATGTGCGGTTGTTAAATAATAGTTTCATGTTCATATATATTGCTTTGAATAGCTCTTTGCTAAATCCTCTTTGTCATTGTCTAATAAAGTCTTTGACCAAACATGACTGATGATTTTTCATTAGAAATCAGAATTTATAATAGCAAACTGATTGTTTGATCATACATTTTTATTTTACCAGTGAACCATAATCATGGTTGTTAAAAACTCTTTCAGACACATTTAGCATTTAAACAGCTACGCAAGAAAATGGTTCAGTTCTGCTGAGTCCTGTTGCACATGTTCGATGAGAAAAAACTATAATAACCCAATTTACAATCCATTAATTTTTGAGTGACACTTTTGGAAAGAGTCCAAGACACATTTTATTACCTATTTTCCTGGTGTCAATATATGTAGCGTATGTTTTCATACTCAATAGGTAGCTTGAGCTGCATACTTGACCTTAATGTTCTGCATACTTGTTACAGAGGAAAGCTAGAGTGGCTGCAGGTTGCCAGGTTGAGTGACTTCCAGCCGGTCTTGCAAGTGGAGCGCTTTGTTCCACTATAATGAGGCTTTTAGGAGGATAAAATATGGAAAATTGGTAGAGAATCCTTAATTATGTTGCCACAACCCTTAATGGTTAAAGGTGACCTCCATTGTTAAAGCTGTGCTTTCACTAGTAATGTATATAAGCAGAGAGGCTTGCACTGTTGTGATTGGCTTATTCCCAGTTTATCAGAAGGATTTCCTATGATATCAGGGAAGGTCCCAGTGCTTCCTTTTTCCAGGCCTTGCTGTCAATGTGCTGCAGGTTCGAGCCGGTTTGTGTATGTAGAGTGAAACTTTATGTAACCTCTCTCGTGCAGTTTGGCTTTAAGAAGGAAACGTGTTCTCAGTTTCATTTTTTTTCCAAATCAAATGTTTATTGAGAAAGAAATAATATTATAGGGCATTACAAAATTACAACAAACAAAGTGTTCTAAAGATTGTTGGAAAATTTTCTTAGTAATATTGATTCATGTTAATGAATTACCAAACATAATAATAAAAGAAAAAACAGTACTATTATATTTTTTTATATATTTCGTTTGAATATTCTCCAAAATAATTAATTTGAAATTTTGATCATTTAGAAATGTATTCATTTAGAATTTTATTGGTTAAACACAATTCTTGGTAAAACATGTTCACATTGTTTTTTTGCCATTTCTCTCAATTTTGTTTCACAGCAGACCTGTGTTGATGGGCACAACATCATGTATCTAGCAACACCCTCAACCAGACCCTGAGCTACAGCATTCAGTCCACATCAGGACATGAACTCCTCAGAGTGGCCTACGCTTTCCTCAAACTCTTCTTTGAGACAGACGAATCAAAGCGGAGAGTCCGGCAAGCATGGGTCAAACGAATCAGCTGCATGTGAGCAGCTGCCCATCGCACCTGAGGTCTTCCTCACTCTGGGCCTCATCAGCCTCCTGGAGAACATCTTGGTCATCCTCGCCATCGTGAAGAACAAGAACCTCCACTCGCCCATGTACTTCTTCGTCTGCAGCCTAGCGGTGGCTGACATGCTGGTGAGCGTGTCCAACGCGTGGGAGACCATAGTGATCCACCTGCTGGCCAACAGGAGTTTGGTTATTGAGGATCACTTCATTCGTCAGGTGGATAATGCATTTGACTCGCTCATCTGCATCTCTGTGGTGGCGTCTATGTGGGGCCTGCTAGCGATCGCCGTGGATCGCTATGTGACCATCTTCTACGCTCTTCGCTACCACAACATAATGACCGTACGGCGTGCAGGACTCATCATCAGCAGCATCTGGATCTTCTCTACAGGTTGTGGAATCATCTTCATTATCTACTCTGACACGAAGCCTGTGGTTGTGTGCCTGGTGGCCATGTTCTTCACCATGCTGCTGCTGATGGCTTCTCTCTACAGTCATATGTTTCTTCTGGCACGCTCGCACGTCAAACGCATGGCAGCGTTGCCGGGCTACAATGCCAACGTCAGGCAGAGAGCTAGCATGAAGGGTGCCGTCACCCTGACCATACTGCTGGGCATCTTCATTGTGTGCTGGGCACCGTTCTTCCTTCACCTCATCCTCATGATCTCCTGCCCCAAGAACGTGTACTGCATCTGCTTCATGTCACACTTCAACATGTATCTGATACTCATCATGTGTAACTCAGTGATCGATCCTCTGATCTATGCGTTCAGGAGCCAGGAGATGAGGAAGACTTTTAAGGAGATCATTCTGTGTGACGGACTGCGCCTGATTTCTGCAGCCTGATCAGCAAATATTGAACAAGGTTAGCGGAAGAACCTGACAGTATGGACTGATGGAGGAATATGTGTGTAGATGGATGGATCTGTGCATAAACACAGCGGCAGATGAGATGGGGGGTAAGTGGGTAAAGTTAAGCCACATTGCTGGAGCCTTTTTGTTAGATAAAGTCAAACTTCTTATGTCAAGTGTTTTGATATTGTGTTGTATGTTTTATGTTGTGTTGTTAAATATTGTGATATGTAGAGTATTTATAATAGAAAGCTGTCTGTGATGTTTTTTGCACAGAATACACAGACACACACACACACACACACAGTAATATGTAAATGTGTTTTCTGATATTTGTCTTTTATTTACATAAAACCCGTGGACACTGGTCAAAAATACATATGCAGGTATGGATTAAAAACATATATATAACAATGTAATGCAAAAAAACTGGTTTACACAAAAACATTTCTATATTGATTGTGACATGTACAGCTGATTGTTATTGTTATACATGTCTGGAGGTTTTGCAATGCATGAACTTCTACAAAATATATAAGCTGCACTTTTCAATATGTTTCAATATATGAGAGTAACTGAAGTACCATTTGGTTGTTTGTTTGTTTGGTTGTTTGTTCACTTGTCATGCATGCAAAAAAAAACCAAATCTTTTGTGTCATTTGTGTTTTGTGGTAAAAACCCCCACAAATTTTTAGAAATATATATAAATATTTAACAATATTTATAAATATTTATTATTCAGTGACATAATTTAACTTGTTTTATTCAAGTCAAAATATTGGTCAAAATGAGGTTAAAATGAACAGAAAAGTAACTCCTTAAAGTAACAACTACACATACACACTCTTTACAGTAGAACTAGTACAGTAGTAGGTTAGAAATCATGCACTAAATACAGTAAAACACAGTATCATTTTGATGTATTCAGAATTTTAAAAATAACAAAATTATGCCAAAGAAACAAAAAAATATTCTTGTAATTATCATGCATTGTGTTAATGTGTATAAAAATAAATGCATGTGCTGTAGATTATATTAGTCTTCTGGTTTATTGTTTTAATTGCAGAAATAACTGCTGGGCAGTTGTGGTCTACTGGTTAAGGAGTTAAGGGCATGTAATCAGTAGGTTGCTGGTTCGATTCCAGTGCCGGCAGGTTGCAACTGAAGTGCCCTTGAGCAAGGCACCTAACCCCCGATTGCTCCCCAGGCGCTGCAGTGATAGCTGCCCACTGCTCCGGGTGTGTGTGTGTTCACGACTTGCAGTGTGTGTTCACTCCTCATGAAGGATGGGTTAAATGCAGAGATCACATTTCAGTTATGGGTAACCATAACTGACAAATACATGTCACTTGTTTTGGTGATTATTGTGTTCAATCTTTATGCAGCTGCACCGTGAAATATTTATTTAATGATTTGTAGATAGTGACATCTTGTAAATGATTTTTTTGTAAAAATATGTTTTCTGTATTAAAAAGGTATTTAAACAGTACCGGCATCATCCAAACTCAAAGATATTTAAAAAGCGAAATAAGTTTATTTATTAAATATTAAATAAATGTTTTGATTTCTGAATATCACCTATTTTACCTCACGTGTGGACAAAATAACAGTTTTAGTGCTTTATGCAGCAGTCTGAAGCTCTTACCACTCAAATACACTCTTTACAGAGCCTCAAACCCGAGCACAAGAACATGTTTTTGAAGGTGTACCGCAGCTCCGGAAGGCATAGATAGCCGGATCAATAACTGCATGGCTCACCAGCAACACTACATGCAGATGGAAGAGAGAACGGTAGCATCCTATTTAATAGGATAAGAAAATAGGATAGGAAATTAATAATCTTTGATTCTTCTAATAATATGTTATTGTTCTTTGACCTCAGATATATTGTGAAATACACAGAGCTTTAGAATGTACTTTTAAAACATACATGAATAACATAACACCTAACAGTACTCCATTTACTCTGCCTCCAATAACACATAAAGAGCCCTAGGGAACGTGTAGGAAGTGGAGCCATCATTCACAAGCTCCAGTAGTGGACAAAAATCCTTTCCAAGCTGTTTTATATGTATATAGTGGCCCGATGGGCTATGTTGTGTGGGCTGTCTAAAGGAAGCCCCGCCCCTTTACCCCACAGAGCATAAGGAAGCATGTGCAGCCACTTACACATAGCATATATATATTTGTGTGTGTGTGTTTTATATATATTATTTATACGTTTACATTACTTGCTAACATTACTGCAAGAGAACATTAGCTAACGTTCCCTGTTAGTTGGAAAGTGACTGATACCGGTTCTGTAGTACTTACTTTGTGACAACGATTGCTAAAACAGTTCATGATTACTCATTCCTAACATCAGATTCTGTAATATCGGTTCAACACATGAAATACACTCTACAGGAGCTGAATTAACGAACATCAAACACAAAGGTTCACTCGTTTTGTATAATCCGTTATTCGTCTTTACATTTTTTTCCTCCCATTAATCTGCTGTACAGTTTTTAGTGTTTTAAGTACAAAGGCAACAGTAATTAAAGCTTGAAAAGGCCAGTTTAAGCAAGAAAAGAGCAGTGATAAAAACTTCCTGTGTTGACAAGAATTCCAACATTCCTGCCAATTAAATGTCTATTGATTCGTACCAAGTCTAATACCCAAACACAACCGACTCCAAACAGATTTAAAGAGACACTGTTTAAAATGGATTAACCCAGTTTCCAACATTCAATATTAATCTGATTTACTTACCATTTCTCTCACCACACACACACCCACAGAGAGTTTTAGACATAATGTCGCAGGCACATCATATTGGCAGCCCTGGAAAAGCTCTGATCTGACAGCTAATAGTTTGAGGGCTATGATAACATGTGGACATGCCTGTCTGTTTGTGAATCCTTGAGTTTTCAAGGCTGTGTGAACCATTTGTGTTCATGCTTCTATTGACAACAAAGAAATCACAACACAAGGCCTTCCTTCCTAACAGCCTCCATTTACCAAATCTTGTTACACACGTTGGGTTTTTGTAGAGTCTGGTCTCCTCAAAAGAGGGGTAAAAAGGGTGGTTAATTGTTTGACCTTGATCTTTTTAAACAGGATTAAAACAGTTCCCAGCTAACAGTGAACATTCTCACATTGTTGGCTAACGTTCTCTAAAACCTCTCAAATTTACCAAGAACTTGCAGTAATGGTAGAAGAACATGTTTTTAATGTTATATATCACATATAAAAAATAACTGTAAGTGGCACGTTTAAAAACATCAGAAAGGTTGCAAGTAAAACATTTACCAAACGTTACAGAATTAAATAATTTTCAAATAACTTTCTTATAACCAGACAATAACATTAAAACAACGTCTAAAAACTATCCTTTAAAAAAATATAATACTTCTAATAGGTTCAACAGTTCTAATAGTTATTTCCAACACATTTTATTAAAAATAAGTTTAAATCACCAATAAAAACCTAACCAACGTTACATAATAAATCTTTGTAATACCGCCACTAGGTGGAGAAACATGGTAACTGGTAAACATGGTAAACCCTGGTAAAAATAGTTACCCAGCTGGTCAGCAGAGGTCACTAAAGTACTGCCCATAGTGACATCTTTCTGCTTGTCTGGAATGAAAACTGATAAAACTCTTATTAATAAATTAATAACTGGCAAAACTCGTCATTAATAATAACCAGCAAGTCAATACTTGTGAGCATCAGTACTTCATGTATAGCACCATTGTGATCGAACAAACTAAATGAGTAAATAGTTTGGCATGATGATAAATTAGCGAAGGCTACCAGTGAGCTCGTTGTCAAAACATTACAGATATTAAATATTTGTGTAACGTTAAAAGGGTTTATTTGCAGACCCCGAAGCGTTCAGCCTACTGTATTTAGGGGCTCCTGTGTAAAAACAATGTAAATCATAATTTTCACAATATTAAATGACTGAGAATTATAATAATAAATGATCCTAAACAGTTGTGTTAAAAATGGCATATTAATTTATTATTATTATTCATTATACAGTAGCAATAATCGTTGTAATTAACGATGGCTACACCATAATATTTTTAAAGAAACAACTGTATTGCTGTATTTTGTTGAAAGATGTGATTTTTAGGTGCATGTATTTTTAGGTGCATAAACTTAATGGTGGTCTATTGAACGGCCACCAGAGGGTGTTGCACAGCCCATCTGCGCATTGGCAGACTCAGGAGGGCACGGTGGAGCATGAACGCCTGCAAACATTTTCTGATCTTGGGATACGAGAACTGTGAGTCACTATTTCCACGAATGAGTCTTTGCTCAGACATTTCATCGTCTGGTTACTCTGGTCCATAGCAACTGCGTTTAGTTGGGTGTTTATGGTGAGAGAGATTTAAGCTTAGACTTTATATCTTGATGCATGACTCAACAGTTTTCTCAACCTACAAGCTTAATCAAATATATCCTGTTTCATTCTTTAAATCTGAATTAGTATTTTGTATTAAATGATTAGGCTACAATATAATGTAGGAATGGTTTTGTAAGTAACCTAAGTTAGTGTGTGAGAATGCTGTTGTATAACGTCAGCTGGTTGGAACCTGTCATGCTTTGTAATATGTTGCATCTGTCCCAAATGTACTGCGCTCTTTGACCTTTCAAGTGTTCCTGCAGAGGTTAAATGTGTCCCACAATCTCAGTGTGTTTAGGGTGGAGAGACTCTGGGGAATTTAATTGTTGTGTTGGAATGCTGAGTGTGTGTGTGATGATGATGAGAAAGAGGCAGAGGATGGCAATGAAGGAGTGTAAAGAGAGAAAAAGTGTGTGCTCTGGCTGTCAGGCCTTTCTCACAGGACTTTTCCATTGATCCGCCCCTCTGGTTGTTCCAGAATTTACTGAGAGCCCTATGGTTGTGTCCAGTGCTGTTCCAGAACAGGTTTTTGCACATTGTGATTACAATAAAATGGACCCACTGATCATTAGATCCACTATGTCTAGTTAATGTTAATGTTTATACTTGCTTCTTCAACACTTTTGTCCAGTACCCTCTGGTGTTAGGGCGTGATTTGTAGTATGCATATTACTGACAACACGGGTGAGACCAGTGAAGGGTCAGACTTTGAGACTGTATCCTCACTTACTCTACAAGTCCTAATGCTAGTATGCACTAGGCCAGGGAGGGGAGTTGACTAGGTGGCAGCATGTGCATTGAAGCACAACCTTCTCTCCAAAAAAGGATCTCATTTACTCTTACTTCTTTTTCCAAGACAGCTGATTGGATACTTTATTTTAAGTATGTCCACCCCTCAGAAATAAATGGCAGGCTGAGCTTTAATACAGGAGGTGCTATATGTCTCTTCTCAAACTTACTTTGACCTTCTCTTTCTAAACGTCATACAACAGAGATGAATGAGGTCTGGATTTCTGTGAGAGATGGATAAAAGTTTTTTTTCCTTCAGCCGATTTGTATGGGAAGGTCTTCTGAAAGCTTTGTGGACTACCACTGATTATCTGGAAAATGTGTTATTTATTTTTTTATAAATTATATTTATATTATTACGCCATAATGGAAAGATTAAATTGCTGGAAGTTGGAATGCTGTTTGGAGTTCTGATCTTACAAATTAAAGATTATATAACTAAAAAAACCATATTGTAAGTGAAGGATGAATCAAGATACGTCATTTAAGTTCTCTTGATTCCCTTGTGTGGGCTTTACTGAGTCAGACTTCACAAGCCCCACCTTCCTCTCCCTCCCCTGCTCTTCTACTCTCTCTCTTTCTCTCTCTCTCTCTGTCTCTCTCTCTCCCTCGTCCTTTGAAAGGAGGGTTGAACGACAGCGTTGTGAGTTTCTTCCAGAAGCTGGGAGCGCAAGTCAGACCAGACACACTCACTGCAGAGTTGCACTGGACACAGAAGCACTAGGAACCTTACAAAACTCTCTCCCTCTTCATCAACCAGGTTAGTAATTCCGGCATATAAAATGCTCTGTGTTCAAACGTAAGTCACCTCCAGTTGGGTTTTCTGTAGCTTTCTTAAGCATTGCAGAGAAGAGAGAGAGAGGTTTCCTCTCAGTCATTTTGTCTGAGAGTGTCTCAGCACATTGAAATGTTTGGAATTACTTTCATGGAACAGAACAAATATTGCTCTGTGTGGTGAATTTACTGTAGGTAGCACTATGTCATGCATGTCTGTGACGGTCATGTATAAAGTGTGTCTGGATAGTTTGTCCAGAATAATTTTCAGTACATGCAAAAGCTGTGTTTGTTTGTTTATGAGGGACACGTTTGAGTTTGTCTATAAATAAGTGTGAATGAGTGTGGTGTGAACAAACTTGGATGTGATTTGAGGTTGGGTGTGGCAGAGGTGGTGAGTGAGTGAGAGAGAGGGATTGTGAGTGATGAACAGAGGGTGGGAGCACGTGAGGGGCCTGGAGTTTAATTTATTTATTTATTTGCCATAAATGAGTTTATGAACCAATTTCAAACTGTCTGACTAAAAGATGCTTACATATCCCTTTTCTATCCTGTCTGTTCCATTCCCTTCCCCTCATCTTTTCTTTTTATTTATCCTTACTGTTCACACTCGCTTCACTTCACATTTAGTTCACACTCGCTTCACTTCACATTTAGTTCACACTCACTTCACATTTAGTTCACACTGACTTCACATCTGTATGGTTTCAGGGCAGTAGTGCAGGTCAGCTATGGAGACTCCAGGTCAGAAACGAAACACCCGTGGAGGGGTGACGACCATCCTGTCTCCCAACCGCATCACCCGGCTGCAGGAGAAAGAGGAGCTGTGTAACCTGAACGACCGTTTGGCGGTCTACATCGATAAGGTGCGATCTCTAGAAGCGGAGAATGCTGGCCTGCGTCTTCGCATCACTGAGTCAGAGACGGAGATCACCCGAGAGCTGAGCGGGATGAAAGCGGCGTACGAGGCAGAGCTAGCAGACGCCAGGAAGACTCTGGACTCAGTGGCCAAAGAACGAGCAAGACTGCAGCTGGAGCTCAGCAAAATACGTGAGGACTACAAGGAGCTGAAGGCCAGGTATGTTTGCACATCAACACCATGAGATTAAGATTAAGCTCAGGATCATGAGCGTATGAGATCAGGATTTTAAAAATGTGTTAAATAGGGTTGGGAATTGTAAGGAAGCCCTTAATGTAATGAAAGTTTTTCACACACAAATTATGGGTTATATAATAAATAAAAACTGTTTTGTTTCACTTGGATTTGATGTGAGGAATCTAATGGTTGTGGTCAGTGAGTTGTTAGACTGATTTAAACCGATGACTCATAAAAAAGTACCATCTCATTAGAGTCGTATGTTTGTGAATCAGACTGCCAGCTCACGTTTCTTCTTGTCCAAGACTCGATTCAGATTAAACTGAAGCAGATTTTGTTGCAGTTGGGCCGTAGTTGTGCAGGAAACTAAATTGTTCTGTCTGCACTAATAGAAGAATGCAGACGTTCAAGAATAATTACTGTAGAAAACATTACAGAAAAAAAAAATTGTGGTCTGATATGAAAGTAATATTTGAAGATGTAAAAACCCAACAGACTCAGACCAAAGCCCTGATGATGTTAAAGTGGGTGTTTATTTTGCGTTCAGAAGGATTGTTATGTAATTGTAAATTAGTCATGGTAACTGTTAGCATGATTTTCTCAGACTGTTTATTCGTCTCTATGGTAGTATATTTAGTTAATGGTTAGGTGAAAGGCATGTTCACACCCAGGTGGGTGTGGTTACAAGACAAACATCACAACTAACAGATATCACATTTACTTTTATTCTTTTGGCAGACGCTTTTATCCAAAGCGACTTACAGTGAATTCAAGGTATACATTTTTATCAGTACTTGTGTCCCCAGGGGTCGAACCCACAACCTTTGCACTGCCAACGCAATGCTCTACCAGTTGAGCTACAGGAACACATCACAGCCAATCATATCACAGCCAATTGTGTGCCTTGACTAAACTAGATTTCAGCATCACTCGGTACAAATGTGCAAAATAAGTTGAAAGTTCATAAAAATTGCCTGGCTTCAGAGCTGAGCATTGTGGGTAATTGTCAAATTCCATCTTTGTTTTTTTTTTATATAGTTTGCAGGTAAACCATGAGCGGTTGTCTTTTATTTGTGTCCCAGGGTACCAGTAGCCCTGTGATAAATTTGTTCCTGTGAGCATTTATCGTGTGATGCAGATTGCCGCATACATTCATTGAAGCCGAGCTGTTTGGAAGTGTTTGGTTTCCACGGCAACCACGCAGCCCTGCCAGAGCGTGCGAGATGGTTCTGAGTGGTCTGAGTAGTGACTCATGGGCTTTAAGTAACTGTGGGGGAAACACGGTTTACACTCACCTCAGGAAGAATATATCTGTCATTTTGAAACAGGAGCAATGATGTTTTATTTGTATGAGTTAATATTTACATAAGTTTACGTTCTTAACACAAATGGTTCTACAGGCTAATGTTATGTCAGAATGTTATGCAACCTTAACGTCCAAAAAAACATTTTATTCTCGAGGTCTTTATATAGTGGTGCTTCTAAAATTGCATTACGTTACTGGGTAGACAGCTGAGATTGCTAAAATTGCACAATGCTTGCTAAGCTTGGGCTTACTCACCAAGAAGAACATCCTAATAACTTCAAAATGCTTAATGTACAATATTTGTCTTTGATTTTAACCAAGAAAACCAAGATGCAAATTATAGTAAGGGCTTGTCTTAAGCTGGAACCTTACACTGTTACAGTTAGCATCAGACTGATTTCTGAATGGGGGTTAAGCCAGGTCATGTAATGGAGTCTGATCACATGGTTTGGCTGCCAGGAGATGAGAGTGTGTGTGTGTGTGTCTGTCTGTCTGTCTGTGTGTGTGTGTGTGTGTGTGTCTGTCTGTCTGTCTGTCTGTGTCTGTCTGTCTGTCTGTCTGTCTGTCTGTCTGTCTGTGTGTGTGTGTGTGTCTGTCTGTCTGTGTGTGTGTGTGTGTGTGTCTGTCTGTCTGTCTGTGTGTGTGTGTCTGTCTCTCTGTGTGTCTGTCTGTCTGTCTGTCTGTGTGTGTCTGTCTCTGTGTGTCTCTGTGTCTGTCTGTCTGTCTGTGTGTGTGTGTGCGCACATCTGTGTGTACATGTTGTCAGTGTACACATGCTTGCGTTCTCGGTTGCTTGGAAAACACCATTTGGCTGTTGTGGTTATTAGCAGACAGAAGACTGTATTCTGTGTGTGTGTCTGTGCGTGCGTGTGTGCCTCACTGTCTGAACTCTTTAGACAGGTGGAGTGTTTGAACAGTGGGCTCATATGAAGCAGATTAATTGTCCTTCAATTCATTCTAAAAGAGCAACATGTCATCACGTACCTTTTGCTTAAAATGTTGCAGATCTCTTTTTCATTTAGACAGAGAAGCTGTGGTTACAATGCAGCTTTATTAGAGAAGTGAGTGAACGTTACAGAAACAGTCTTTAATGAGAATCAAATACTTATTTTGTTTGATCACATGCACCAACGTGATCTTACTAGTAGAAACTTTGTAACGGAAAAATGTTTCTCTTTGATTGTAAATTAAATCCTAATCCAGCGTTTAGTTACTCATCTGCTGACAGTGCACTCATTTCCTGCCCATTCAGTCACTTATCAGAACTACATTTATTCACTGTTTGTATGAGATATTTCAAACATTATAATCTTAGTTCAAGTGCACATTCCGGCACCCAGGAGGAAGTCTTGAAGATTAGAGCATTCTCACAGATAAGAGTTGGTGTTAAAATCTCGTCTGCATGTCACCCACGTGCTCTTTCTGTGTGGTTACAATATCACACAATATCACTCAGAGTTAGTCACTCTAGTTTCAATAGTTAAAGTGTGTAGTGAGAGACACCCTTTCATCTGTATTCTAGTGTAGTTGGTAAAAAGCCATCTAATACATTTAAATCAGTGTTGCTTTAGGCAGTTTTAGGAAATCCAGTCAAAACTTTGATAATAGTTGGATTTAGTTGTAAAGAATTCATTAACAATTTAAGCAGCCTAATGTTTTTTTTCTGATCAACATTCGTTGCTTTAGGGCAAACACAACAAACTGAAGAAATTTAGCATGATGGTGAGTCACCATGCCTTCATTTTGTCATTATGTGTGTTAAAATTCCTACTATGAAAATTCCTACTACTATAAATTACAACCAATATGTATGTTTTTTTATGTTACATTTTTAAAATGCCAAATAACAGAGGGATTATTAATTCTGTTACTGTTCTGCCTTTAAATAAAACAAGATTTATTCTATTCATCCTTTAAACTCTCTCACACACTCGTATCTTTGCATACGAAAAAAATGTCTGTTCATCCCAACATATGCCTCTCAATAGAAGAGTGATAAATAGAGAGAGTATTTATTACCCTCTTTTTGTTGGTGTGTTCACTGCCTTAGGACACTTTTGTGCTTCCCTCATGACCTCAGTGAAGATCAAATGTCCTATGAGAAGTTTTAATAGTTAAAAAATTTAATAGTTAAATTGCGTTCACTCACCCTCATGAGTAAATACTAGCGAATTAAATGCTGACAATTTATCTAAGCTTCATATTTATCTAGCAGAGCATATCTAAGCATCATTTGAAACTGCAGTTATCCTGAGATCATTAGTTATAGATCATTTTAAAATGATGGGCAAATAAACCCTCTTGCACACTTGCCTGGACATGCTACATATTTGGTTAGATATACAACCACTTCATTACTTCTCAGTTTTATATGTAAATCATTTAATTGTTAAAATGTTGACACGTGCATCTATGTATTCTCCCAAACACACATGCAATTCCATTTGGTTGGTTGATTCCCGGAGGCCCGTGGACAGACTGACTCATTCAGTTGGTTATGTAATGGCCGTCTACGGATTCTAAAGATCAAACATGTGTTTCGTTTGCAAGTCATTTGCTGTGAATTCAGAGTCAACCTGTGTATAGAGTTCTCATACGAAGACCTTTCACATGTTGCTTTCAGCTTAATGCAACAGTATAGCACCATTATGCTACTTTAAACCACTGTTGAAAGACAGTCCATTAAAGGCTGTATGGGGGGAGGAGATGGAAAAATAAATGGGAAAAATCATACCGTCCATAGCAGTTGTAGGAATGGAAGCCCCACCTACCAGTTTAAAGAGCCAATTAGCTGTTGACACAGATTTGTTTGATTTGTCTGTTTTATTTAAAATGCACATGTATGTCCGTAAAGTGTGTCCGTAAAATTGACTTGCCTTGAAGGAACTTTTGTTTAACGTTCGTTTTCAAACAAAGCCAAACTGTACGTGTTTTTGTTTCGTCTAGTTGATCAACATACTTCTGACAGTTTAAATTAAACGAGAAGCAGGCGAAACACTTGTAGCATCACTAAAATGGCTAGTAGCTTTAATACACCAAATTTCCTTCAAATCGAATCAATGTGGTTATGAAAGGCAACGTAGGCGGAGTCACGTGGCCGTGCCATGTGACTCATAGCCTGGGCTGATGATGCCCTTTGCCAGATCCAAACCACACATAATGAGGAACGCTGGAAGAGCACCACACACACACACACACACACACACACACATTAATACACACCTTCCCCTTCCCATTTTTTAACCAAATGCAGCTGCATACATGCTAACATTATACGCGCACGGCCGGAGATGACAGTTAGTGGCATCTGGTTATGTTTATTCTGCTAAAAAGTCTGTGGAAAACTGTTTATGTCACAAGGCCGGGGATCCTCAGATGCTCAGTTATGAGATTACAGTATGTTAGACAGGGCTCATACAAGGGAGGAGCGGGTTACTGTAATTGGTGTTCTGGTGGCGTGTACGGGCGTAAGGGAGAGAGTGAGTCACCATTTGTGGCTCCTAAACACAGAGCTGCCACGCTGGCAGAGCCTCATCATATTCTCTTAATGCGCTTTATACTGATGCATATTGCACAGATAGATCACACTAGGATTTAGCTTAATGCATTTGCTTTAGCACTTTAGCTTCTGTCTGATTGTACAGACAAGCCTAGCATTGTAGAATTGGGGTCCAGTTGTTGCACTGTGACAACAACTGCATAATAGCTTCTACTTGTTTGTGCCATAACAGTCACTGAAATATCAGCTGTCCGGTTTTGCACCCGTCTTGCTCTTTAGTCTGGCTAGACAGAAATATTAAATAAATTATAGGGCTGTATTTTGCAGGCTTTTCTACAAATTCTACAGGCTTTTGTGCCAGTGAATCAGAGAGAAGTGAATAATAACCTTTTTGTTTTCGGTTCTTAATGTCATTTAAGGATATGGGACACGCCCTAAAGACCACACCCTTCAGACCCACCAATGAGATTTAGAAAAATCCCAACTATTAATTTGAATCATTTTTATGGCACTACCCTGGATTATTTTGAACAGAACATGGGTGTGTGTTAACAAGACACAGAAATGCTGATATGTGGTTATGCCAATTTAGTTTTTTGGTTTACCCGTTTTGTTTTTTTGTAATGATCATAATTTTATATAATAAATGCTTGGTAAGCACAGCTGTAATCTTTATGTTCTGTGACTCTATAAAAGCTCTGTGTATTTGTGTCAGTCTGTCCCACTCTTTGATGTTTTACAGTAGATATGATTTGATTTTGAAAATTCAAGAACAGATTCACGAACAGAAGGTCTTCTGTCATTTAGCTGTATATATCAAATTACAGGTGCGTTGTTGGAATTTTTAGGCTAATACTCAAAACCCCCATCTAATTTAAATGGAGTTAAGGTTTATGTACAAAAGTTTCAGTTGAAATCTATTAAACTTATTTTTTATGTGTTTAATTACTAAAAGTATAATTTCATAGAATTTGTTTTGTATTTTGGGGTTTATAAATGTATGTTTTAAACATTTGTTTTATGGTTTTATTTATGCAAATGTAAGGTCTTGAGAAATGCCACTTCTAGGCAGTATTACAGCAGTCTGAAAACACCTTTACACATTTATGGCAATACAGCAGGATTTTCCCTAAAGCTACTTTGAAATGATGCGTGTATAAAAAGCACTATGCAGATAAACGTGACTGGAATTGAAACAGGAAGCTGGGTGACACATATTGAAAGTGTCCCCCTTTTTTAAAAAGACAATAACCTTCAATTTACATCATAGCCATAAACTTTTGCTTGTTGCTGTTGCTAGTCAGAACAGAAGTCAGTGGTGTAAAGGAAAGTTGTTTCATTCTAGAGAGAATTTTTGGTGAATAATATGATGTGCGTTATGAGTCATCAGTATTTTGGTCTGTATTTTCAGAAGAGAGAAGCTGTAGATTTTAAATGCATAAACCTAGTAAAAGTGAAGTTTTCAATATTTAGAATTACACTAGAATACAGAGGACTACAAAACAAAAGGACAGATGCTAAACAAAACAATTAACCCAACAAATGTGTGTAAAATTGTAGATTGTTTATCATAGGTTATGCTTAGTCAAGTCTTAGCTGAACAGCTACTGTGTGTAAATATTAAAAACAAAATTTGTTTTTGTAGGATTTTGACATTTGTTCTAGATTTTAAACTCGGTGATGTGTTGCAAGTTCTGTTTTTGGGTTGGCTTCAGTCTGTTCAGAGCTATTTTCAGTTTGTTTATTTAAGACTATTATACGACCCTGTTACCATCTTTTCCTCTTGACCATACGTTTTTCCTTCTGTTTCACTCGGTTTCCATGGAGACTTCATGGACAGACTGTAGGGAAGAGTGAGTCAGAATCGTCTCAACAATTAAAAGGGAAATGTTTATTCTTGACTGGTGGGAAAATGGGGAACCCCTCTATGAGTCGTTTCTGTTTTAAGACGTGTGTACTGCACCCATGCAGACGCAGTGGAAAGTAGAATTGTCCGACACGTTTACGTCAAAAGCACTGAATCGCTGTATTGTAAAGGGCATGAGGAGGAGGCGGAGCTTGGTAATATGATTGGTCTGTTTTACTCTATAATTCAATCTAGAAGGAAATCTACAGGAAATGAGTATCTGCCTGTGACGTTTGTGGGTTTAATCTGAATGATTTGGTTGCGTTGTTTTGTCTGCACTCAGTTTATAGTAACGGTGGTTGTTGGGGAAACCCCGTTTCTGCTCTTTTTCATTCTTTGTTGACGTTGCCCTCAAAGATGGCAACACAATTCATAATTCCACCTTTGGTTATGAGACCCAGCCACTTTGCCATGGTAACCGCACAGCAAACATTTAGAGGGATTTTTGTGGGTTTCATTTTCGTCACAGAAGACGACAAAGATAGCTGTGATTCGCTAAGGAGTTGGAGGCTGAGCTGATACATTCCTCTCCTCCTCTCTCTGTCTCTCTCTCTCTCTCTCTTGCTTTCTTCTTCACCAGTTTTCATTGTGCCTAAAATGTTTCCAGTGGTTTTATGATGCCAAACCAAACCCCCTTCTCTCTCTCTCTCTCTTTCTCTCTCTCTCACACACACACACACACTTACACACACACACACACACACACACAAACTACACACTTTTGATAAAAACTTACTGGAATTGATGCTTTTATTGAAGAGCTCTTTGTAATAAGGACTCCAGCTTGCCAAAAGCTGTAAATTTAGAAACTCTGAGTTTAGCTAGCATTATATAACTCCCAAAGCAGCAGTTGAACAGAAGATTCTATTTGTTATGTAAAGTTTGACCAGGTCTGTGTAAACAACAAGGTCCAGTCAGCAACAAAGAGAATGTGACTGTAGCCGGGCCAGAGGCGACATTACCACATGTTGTCCTATTGTGTGCTTTAAAAAACCTCTTGTTAATTTGTCTTCCTGTGGACAGATCCTGGAGAGGCCGGAAACTAAGCAAACAGACCAAATACAGTGGCAGAAAAAAATGATCTCTGATAACTAAGATAATAGAAATAGTAAACCAAATAAAGGCATGAGCTTCTGATGTGGATGTAACTGTAAACACTGAGCCACTAGTTAAAACAAACATATCTATTAAACATTTAGACCACACAAGACTCACAAGATGGAGAGTTTTAAAGATCTGACAGATATTATGTAATCAAGTATAGAATTAAACTGGTATGCATTTAGTGCTGAAGGAAATAGGCATAAAAATGCTCTATCTATTGAGCACATTTCTCTAGTGGAATAAATTAAATATGGCTGACTGCGGTAGCTTGTTTCTACAATGGCAGCAGTAACTGAAACCTTTATAATTTGTGTGTGCTAAATCCACACGGCTAGATGTCAACATCAGCAGTAAATGATGATGACTTCTGTATCAGCACAGAGCAACATAAACAAAAAAAAAACTGAGTGCACTTTAAACAGCTTCCAGCCTTGAAACTTTTATTGGCTGTTATTGGCTGGAAAAAATGTGTCCTATCAGAGCCTGTGTTGTTTTGAATGGGAAGTTGGTTAAATTCCTTCTCTCAGGAAATAGGCATCTTGGGATTTCATTTTTCTATGTTAGAAAATATTCTCCAAATCACAGTTTAATATATGCAGAATCAACTTTAAGTAATCCATACCATAGATTGATTTCCCACAACAAACATTGATCCGTGTGTTTGAGCATCCCAACCAGCCCAAGATAGCAACAACGTCTTAACCAATAGCGTGAGATCGGAGCAGAAGCATTTGTTTTTTTGACCAATGGCAGATGTCTACAATCCACTACATTACTGCTTACACAACTTTAAAGGGTCGTTTCAGGTCACTCACACATGCTTGGTGTACGATTTAGTTTGGAG
The DNA here is from genome assembly GCA_036877625.1 of Ambastaia sidthimunki. NCBI lineage: Eukaryota > Metazoa > Chordata > Actinopteri > Cypriniformes > Botiidae > Ambastaia > Ambastaia sidthimunki. Next base: position 56,364 of record JAZGTK010000074.1, on the reverse strand, counting down.
GGGGTTTGTGTGGGAAGTGAGCGCTGTGGCAGAGTTTAAATAGTTTTAAACCCCGTTCGCTCGTTAAATCACACCAGTGGTTGTGAGCAGCAGCTATTGTATGAGCCCTTTGAAATGTGATCTGGGCAGAAAAGTACCTCTAAACCTACAGTGTTGCTATTGCAGGTTATGGTGCATAATAGTTGGGCTTATTCTATATTTTAAAACCGTAAGCTTAAACCTTCAATTAATTTAAAGTCTGCTGTAATAAAATAGCCAGTCAGTCTTTATTTCACTGATTTGTTTACAAAAAACTCTGTTCATTGTTATATTAAGATTTTGTGTGTTTCTTTCTGTGTTTTGGGCTGAACAACCCTGTGTTCATGCACATGTGGTTTAAATTCACTGCTGGATGTTCAAATCCTGCTCGTGTTTTTATGAGAGGTTTCTAAAGGTTATTGTGTACAGATTTTAAAGTGCTTGGGTTTTGGTACAAAATGAGCCCAGACAAAGTTCTGGGCAGGCGGATGTTACAATGCATTAGACTGGTTATTCAAGCTTTGTTGCTTGATAGACATTTAGCTTCATATTGTATTGGCTTACATCAGTTCTGACACCCAAAAACTTGATCAGATCTTCTATTGTGGGGCTTTGCGCAGGCCAGTTCTGTCAATGTGACTCAGATGTTCTAGATACGAGACTTTTTAATCATACTGGAACAAGCATTAATGACTATAATGATCTACTAATAACTGCCTTTTTTGTGTCTGGATGAAATAATGAAACAACTGTGTCTCTTTTCTTGCAACTGTAGGAACAATAAAAAAGAGGCGGATCTTGAATCAGCTTTGGCCAGGCTGAAGGATCTGGAAGCTCTGTTGAACTCCAAGGATGCCTCCCTCTCCACCGCCCTTGGGGAGAAAAGGTCACTGGAGGTGGAAGTCAGAGATCTGAAGGCTCAACTGGCCAAGGTGATGAGCTTCTGCAAAGCTTCAGACTTAAGGGTGCTGTGGTCTAGTGGTTGAAGAAATGGCTTAGTAACCAATAGGTTTTTGGTTTCAAATCCAAATCCATGAGCAATATAAAAAACACATTTAAGATTTAATTTTATCTGGTTGTCAGTTGGTATTAAGAAGTGTTTAGAAGTTAAAATAAAAGAATATGTGTGTCGCAGCTGGAGGGAAGTCTCAGTGATGCTAGGAAGCAACTACAGGATGAAATGCTAAGACGGGTCGATGCCGAGAACCGAATCCAGACCCTGAAGGAGGAGCTGGAGTTTCAGAAGAACATCTACTCTGAGGTCTCACACACCCACCTAAATATCACATGCATGCATGTTTACATAAATTTTTTACATAAATTTACATGCATGTTCTTTCAGATCATCCTCAGTATTCAGTGCTAAGATGTTTCGTTTCTAAGATCCTGATTTTATTATACAGGAAATCCGGGAGTCCAAGCGCAGACATGAGTCACGGATGGTGGAGATCAACAACGGATGTCAGCAGGAGTTTGAGAGTAAACTGTCCGAGGCTTTATCTGAGCTCCGGCACCAGCACGAGGAGCAGCTCCGTATCTACAAAGACGAGATCGAGAAGACCTACAACGCTAAGGTAACCATCAAAGAAAGAACCGATACGTTTGGAGGATTTACATAAGACTGTGATGTTCCATTGATGTAAATCCCTCCTTTAGGCTTGTTGGTTAAACAAAGAACTGGTCCACCCTTTATACATACTGTATTTGTACTGATCTAGTGCCAGAAGCATTTGTCAGGTTTTATGCATAAAGACACGTGTGTGTGTGTGTGTGTAGCTGGAAAATGCTCGCCAGTCTGCAGACAGGAACAGTCATTTGGTTGGTGCCGCCCATGAGGAGCTGCAACAAACACGTGTGAGACTGGAGGGCGTGACCTCGCAACTCATCCAACTTCAGAAACAGGTACACGCATGTGCATGCATTTCAAATATTTATCGCATGAAATGCATCTAATTAATGTCCACTTATAAGAAGCAGGCATGTCCTAAATATCTACACACAGAATTCATGAATTAATCGCATGCATGCATAAATCTTACTTGTGAATGTAAATGACACAGTTGGCTTGTTTTTGTTAGTTGACAGCTCGTGAGGCGAAGATCCGTGACCTGGAAGAGGCTCTGTCCAGAGAGAGGGACATCATGCGTCGTCGTCTGGACGAGAAGGAGAAAGAGATGGCTGACATGAGACAGCGCATGCAGCAACAGCTGGACGAGTACCAGGAACTCCTGGACGTCAAACTCGCGCTGGACATGGAGATCAGCGCCTACAGGAAGCTGCTGGAGGGCGAGGAGGAGAGGTCAGAGGTCACTTAGCAACCAACACTACTCATAAATCAATATACAAATAAGAAAGAAGAGGATCTTCTGTTTATAACCTCAATGTCTACTTATATTCATTTTATTACACCGCTGTCTGGAATACATGCTTCTGATTGGTTGATTCTGTGGTCAATTATTTTTGTATAATGACTGCTAAAATAAATATTTGTTTGTTGTTCCTAACAACCAGTTTTCTCTACTGTGCAGTGTTTTGTTCTTGCTCCGTGTTGTCTTTTTCCCTTCGACACACGTTTGTTTTCAATCCCCTCTTTTTTTCCGTCTAGGCTGCGTCTTTCTCCGAGTCCCCCTCCTTCACGCACTGTGTCCATGACCCGTTCCTCAGGTACTGGCACTCACACACGGTTGATCCAGAGCAGCACCACTCGCACAGGGTCCGGCAGCTCTAAAAAACGGCGTCTGAATGATAACGACAGCGACGCCTCCAGCGTGGTCGGCGGAACCGTCACGCGCACCCGCGTTTCCCAGCAGGCCTCTGCCAGCGGCCGCGTGACCGTGGACGAAGTGGACATGGAGGGAAAATATGTCCGTCTTAGTAACAAATCTGACCAGGTGAGAGAACATTAACTTTAGGTATGGAGCATGGTGCTTGCAACACCAAGGTTATGGGTTTGATTCCAAGGGAACCCACTGAATAAATTGTATATCTTAAGTTTTTATGGAGAAAAGCACAACAAATATGTAAATGACCAATAAAAGCAAACAAGTAAAGAAATATTTTTACTCATTGTTTATTAATCTTTTTTCTTCCCAGGATCAAACTTTGGGACACTGGCAGGTGAAGAGACAGATTGGTTCTTGCAGTCCTATTATCTACAAGTTCCCACCAAAATTCACCCTGAAGGCGGGCCAGACCGTCACAGTGAGTAATGAGTTCATACCGCAACAGTTGTCTTTCATTGTTTAAATTCCTGACACAACTCACTGTCTGTCTTTGCTGTTAGATCTGGGCTGCAGGAGCAGGTGGAACTCATAACCCCCCCTCTGACCTGGTGTGGAAGACCCAGAACTCGTGGGGCAGTGGTGATCTGTTCCAGACCACCCTGATCAGTGCCAGTGGGGAGGTGAGATGACAAAGCAAAACCAACCAGCGTTCTTGCTTCCTTGTTTTTATAGTTTAATCAGCAGCTTTTGAAATTGTTTAATTTGATTTAAGACAGAGGCAGCCTCAGCATTAGAGTAACCCGCCTCCTAAATGGCAATGAAAACAAAACGAACTGTGATTGGTTGCTTTACATGTCAGTCAAACGCTTCTTAAGTAGGCGGTTCTTGGCCAGAGAGAGCTGCAATGTGGACCACACCTTATGCTTTTAGTGAAAGGTTTGGCTATACCGAGGTGACTCAGTGGCTTTCTGTTTTTTTGTATTTGTGTTTCTACAGGAAATGGCCATGAGGAAGGTCACACGCACTCTGTTCCAGGATGATGAAGATGATGAGATGGTACATTGTTGCATCTCATTATCGAATTTTGCATTATATGTTTGCAAAAGCAAAATTAAGAGATGAATTCTAGGTTTTTCTGATAAATACAAGCCATTTAAACTCTTAATAATTTGTGCATTGTGTTAGACAAGCACTCTAGCCATAAACAAACGTCTTTCTTTAACCAGCTTTGTTCTTTATGGCTTTATGTGGGGTTTGCATGTGAGGTTTTTCTGCAATGAATCATAGCACTAAAATGAACCGAGACTAGCCAGCAAGACTTGATCTATAATAAGAGCCATGACCGTCCTCAGTCTCAGTTGCCTTCTGCTCGACTTACTGTCGCCCCCTGCAGGCCGCGCACAGCACATGCGGGGAGAGCGAGTACAATCTGCGCAGTCGCACGGTGCTGTGCGGCTCCTGCGGGCAGCCGTCGGATAAAAACAGCCACTGCATGACCTCCAGCTCCGGGGTGTCGAGCGCGTCCCGCTCCTTCCACAGCGGAGGGGGGCTGCCCGACGCCTTTGTGTCGCCCTCACATTTCATCGTGAGCAACGACAGACCAAGACAGGTTTGTGTCTTTTCTAAATAAATTGCAATAACACGTGGATTATGTGATGCGTGGAATTATTAGAAGATGAATAAGTGCATAAATAAATAATTGCTTTTAAAAAGTCCCCAAATGTAGAGAACTACAATTGCATTTTGCCATATATGTAAAGCACTGAATAGTCATATTAAACAGTTTAAGATGTATTAAACCAAGAATATTGACTTTTTAGGCCACTTTTTTCAAATTATCTGTTGCTTCAGTGTGTTTTTTATGGCCTGTCAATTGAAATGTTTTAAGTCTTCACATTTTTACTTGATTTGTGAGACAGTTCACAATTTCTGTTACTTTTTGAATATTTTTAAAACATGATCTAAAGCAGTCTTGTTAAATTTACATTTTTTCTCTATCTGTCTCTCTGTCTCTCTCTCTCTCTCTCTCTTAGGCTGGCCCCAAACTAGACAACTGCTCCATTATGTAGACATGTGGACACACACAACATCTCTCCATTCATAAAAAACAGGACAGATTTGTCCCTTTACAGTCCCCTTATTGGATTATTGTTCCTATTACTACATTATATATTTTGTAACTTTCTTATTTTGTATTTCATAATCTGCGGGGTAGATTTTGGCTTTTGTATGGCAAAAGGCATCTTAGCAGCTTTTATGCTGTAGCTATAGATTATTCTGTCCAATAGATGTGCATGACGGCCAGCCAGTAGTTACTCGTTCTGTACTCAGGTAGAGATCCAACCAGATCATTTCACACTCGCACCATTAGCACTACAAGAATGCTGTCAGAACATAACACGCACAGTTAAAAGACCCACTTAATAATGTCTGTTGTAATAAAACTCTAATGTAGGTTACTGTACTACAGCCGGACCACCGGCCGATTATCCGGCTAAATCATGCAGAGATAGTTTCACTTCACTTTATAATGACCATCCCAGACTTTTGAGTAAAACTTCATTGCAGCAGTTACAATTAAGAAAGCTTTATGGTGTTTTTGTGCTACCCCTTGTGGTTTTTATGTGCACCTACTAAAGGGAAACATACATACACAGGAGAATGAAGAAACAAGCACTGTTATCAGTTAAGTACACCAGTAACAAGGCCTCACAGATTTACATTAGAGCTGAATCTCGGAGTCATAAAGTGTTAAGATGAGACTTCAGGTTGCAAAACTGAATGTTAAAGTATTTTGTGCTGTAAAGTTGCACATTTAAATTGGTACTGTGTGTTTGTAGGGACGGTTCTTACCAGCCCTGGCTAGACTGCAGAATATCGTGTCTTGCCCAATGTGTTATGAGACATTTTTGAAAGACTTGAAGCAACTATAAAACTTCTAATACAAAGTAACTTGTTTGCAGTTGCCAAGTAGTGGTTAGGAGTTTAAACAAAAGCTGACTTTTGTTGTTATGAAGTTTACTTGCGGGAAAAGAGAATCATGTTGTGTTTAAAGAACTGTTGCAGGTTGAAGAGAGATTCTTTATTTTTGGGCCGTAGAGGCGAATATTTAATTTTGCATTTCCTGGCTTGACATCCTATAGGCTTAAGGTGCCACTTCAGATTGACATCAGATTTACATTTACACTTAATTTGTATTTGTAATATCTGTCTGAATTGAGTGTAGATCTGCTCTGTTAGATTTCAGTAATGTGAGTCATCTGAGAGAGAAAGACATCAGGAAATATAAAGAGTTTTCACTGACATTGACATTTAATTAAAATTGGTTGCTTACAAGATGAGAAGATTTGATTTTGAAGAGAGGTGGCAGTAATATGATCTTCCTTTCAGTACGTTACTGAACCCAATCGCAGCTCCCCGGATTGGACTGGATATTGCTGGCAGATATGTTATTTTACTACATTGCATTGCAAAGCTTTAGGTTGCTAGAGGGGAATTTGGGGATTTTTGTTTTCTACATATACTTATGGTTTTGTATATTCTGCTTTAAACAGCCATTGTCATTATTGTAATAAGACATATCTTTAGATTTTTAAAACTGACAATTGATTTCACTTTTTCATCATATGAAATCTGTTTGGAATCGTATGCAAAGAAACTGACATGTGTTTCTGTAAAAAATCTTTTTTGTTAGTATACATTTTCATTTTCAGTTAACTATATTAGATAATGGCAGCAAAAAAAATATTTTTGTGTTTTTTTTTTTTTCTTTATTTAAAAAAAAAACATTGTTAATGGCTTATTTCATGAAGGTTTTGTAAAAAAAAAAAAAAAGGTGGCTTAGACTGCAGGGCTTAACATTTTTGTTACTTTCTGTTTGATAGCTACTGCTTTTTGGTCTTTAATTTGCATATTCTGATGAAGAGCCTTGTTACAAACTGTGCCTTAAAATGATTCAGTTAAATAAAGCCATTTTGACTGTTTTTCATTTGCTTTCAATTTTTCAACCTCATTTTATTCTTTTTAAACGTTTGTTTAAACTGTAGATTTAATGTTTTATTATAACAGTCTTTTGTCTTTTAGACAGGATGGGACAAGTAGCTGTAAAAACATTGCTTGCAAAGTTAGACTAACTGCCAAAAAGTCCTTGAAACTAACATGGCAATAATCATCTCTTTAAACAGATGATGACAGGTGAGTCACCAAAGATAGTGTGTTTATTATTAGTTTTAACCAAAGTGAAGCTTGGATGAGTTTAAATGAGAAATTTGATGAGGGATTCTAGTAAAGTTATTGGTGTTTAGGCCATTGTGTGCTACAACAGACAGAAACAGTGTTTTAAAATGAGTTGTTTGAGTAATGAAAACTTTGTTTTTTTATTTACACTATTTACAGTTTAATAGTTGAATTCATCTGACATTCAAAGCAAAATCTCTAATATACTCTCAAAAACACACACTTATCTGAAACTTGTTTTTCAGATGTTAAAAATTACAACCCTGATTACCAGATTACGAAACACTGTAGAATTTAAGCCATTAAAGCCCAGAGCTAGCTGTATCTTAGAATAATTTGTATAATCGTTCTTATGGACATTCTTGCATATCTTTGCCAATTTGAAAGTGTATATTTCAAATAAAGATTATTTACAGCAACTATAGTGTCTGGCAGTGAGCAATTATCTTGATATAGAAACTACCATAGAAATATATTCAAACAGCTTTGCGGGTTTTGCCCACCAGTCACTAAAGCTGCCAGGTCCATTTTTGAACAAACACCCATAATGGCAGTATAGGTATTAAAAACCAAATGACACAGTATCCAGTAAATTGTCAAAAGCTCTTGTTGTTCGTATGATCTTCTACTTGTGGGTTTGCCACATTATATATATATATTTTATATACCAAATTTACAGGTATAAAAAGTGGTAGGGCCGTCAACAACCTCAGTTCACGTACATGGGTCAATGCCTCTAAATGAGACATGTTGTTGGCGTCCATAAGATGGCAGTGTTGCGCAGCTGTGTTGACAGTTTTGTTTTTGTTCCCATCCATAAATCCATCCGTCAGGAACAACATTGTTCACTTTATAAAGCAGGCATCAAACTGACAGTATCAGGCAGTGCTCTTTGGGAAGTTTTAAAAATTTGGAGTGGGTCAATGAGGCAGTCTCCGTGGCGATGGGGAGGGTGGTCTCCGTACCGGGGGTAGGTCGTAATGCCCGGGGATGTGACTGTTGACTGGCAGATCGTAGTGATTCTGAGGCTCCTGTTCTACAACGTTGCCACGGGAACACCCTTTTGGAAAAAAAGAAAAAATATATTATAAACGATTAACCAGAATTGATACAGTATATGACACATTCCCAAGCAACTTAAAAAATCATGTGGCCAAAGGTATTGAACACAAATCCTTCAGCACAAAGTGTAATATTAGATCAAATTTCTGTTGATACAAACAGCAGGGCTACCTCCACACACTGGAGAAGATGGGCTACCTCCACACACTGGAGAAGATGGGCTACCTCCACACACTGGAGAAGATGGGCTACCTCCACACACTGGAGAAGATGGGCTACCTCCACACACTGGAGAAGATGGGCTACCTCCACACACTGGAGAAGATGGGCTACCTCCACACACTGGAGAAGATGGGCTCATCACAGGTGGGCTGATATTAGTGTAGTATCGCTCGCGGGGCACCGCAGATTTCATCTCCATGTAGCTGCTCTCTGGAGGACATGGTGGCAAGCCAGGCAGATCTTTGATGGTGGCGTATGGATTCTCACTGTTCAGAGAGCTGCTGCTCACGGCCACACAGGAATCTTTCAACTCTACAACCACATCAGGGAGTGTGAGATGGAAGTTAATAAGAGAACATATATTCAACATATATTCACTATTGGAGGCAGCGTGGTTTGGAGAGCATTCTGAGGGAAGGGCGGGATCTTATGCTTTCAAAGCTAGCTTGCTAATGCTGGCTTTTCTAAACTGTCTGCCTACCTTTAAACCTAGAAGAATAATATCTGAGCAACTTTCACCTTTGTTGTAGTGCTTCCCAAGCGTAGCGCTATAGCTGTAACTCCGATCGATGCCAAAAGCCCCTGCAATCCAATAAAATCCATGTTTACTCAGCCAGCCATGCAGTTACCAGAACATAACTGAGAAATCACATCTTCAACAGTCTCCACAGTCCCCATTACCTGGATCTTTAAGTGGCTCCTGGTTTTTCCATCCTGGAGGTAGAGTCGCATTTATGTCAGCTCCAAACAGACCTCTCCTCTCTCTCTCCCTGTTCTTCAGACTGCAGAACAGCTGGTTATTGGTGTTCTGTCAAAACGTGAGAGACACATCCAGGTTTTTCTGTTAGGTGTTCAATCTACACGTAAAGTTAGTAACTGCAGTGCCCTCTGCTGGTCATAGATAGTTAGTGACCACATTACCTTGATGGCTCGATCTTGGTTGTTGGGCAGGTGCGGCAGTGGAGGTCTGTTCTGAGACAGCGTGTGGTAACTTGGGTTTGAGTAAAAGTGATGGTAGCTGTGTGGTACATCTACAAGAAATAAATAGTGATATTTCAATGAACTATTTGTAACCGACTCCTAACCTAATGGACTTTAATTAATCAGATTACTAAATAATCTAGTTATTTGGAAAACTATGGAAATGATTCAGAAACAGATTAGATTAGTCTCTTGCCTGGCACAGCGTACTCTGAACTGGCTGTACGTGTGGAGGAGAACGACACGACGGGTGTGTTGCTCTGTTTCTCTTGCTGTCTGCGACGATACAACAGCAAAATAGCTAACAAGAGAACCACCAGAAACACCAGCACCACGATGCCTGCGATCGCCCCCCACGAGTCCCTCTCCACCGGAGACACGGGCACCATCATGTTCACCTCACTCTCTGATGAAGACACAGCCGTACACATCACACACCCACATACTTTAATATAGAGGAACTAAACTTAATGACACCCCTCACATGTGCTTTAATAATATAACATTACAACAATATAATATGTTTGTTTAACCTAAGCCCTGTTTTTATTCATAGACCTTGAAAATTAGATTAGCCAAAGAAAAATGGTTACAGTCCTAAACTTTCTCTGCTACAGATATAATCATTGCTACAGATATAATCTTGGTCTCTTTTGCAACAGATATTTAAGAATGTGTTGTACAATGTAATATAGAACAGACAGACAACCTTAAATAAATTTAAAAGGCACAAATGGGTCACAGGTGAGGCCTCTACCTGGTTTACAGTCCTCATCTGGTCCAGGTTCACACACACAGTCTCCAGTGTGAGGGTCACAGGAATGGTTTGGAGGACATGAGCAGGTCTGAGCACAGTTAGTGCCAAATGTTCCTGTCTGACACACTATAAAGAAAGACATTTTTGATAAACTTGGAGTGCTGAGGTCTTTAGAATTTCTTCAAGACCAAAATATTTCGTCAACAGAGAATCACAATGTGAGTTTATTCCACGATCGCGTCAAGGAATCTGAACAGGGACAATTCAAAATTGGAAATATTGTAACACTTAAAAGACTACAAAGCTGTTAAAGAGAACACCATTAAGAAACCTGTAGAATAAAACGTCTTGTGTCTTTTGATTATAAATGGAGTTCAGTATAATCAAATAGAGGCTAATGGAGATGCAGGGGCTCACATGAGGAGCAGTCCGATCCAGCCCAGCCGGGGGGGCAGAGACAGGTGCCGTCTTCGTGATGACAGGTTGCGTTGTTGGTGCAAACGCAGACATTGCCACACTGTTTCCCATAGCGACCAATAGGGCAGGCTAGACAAAATCACACCAAAATGACGCATGAAAAAAATAGGTTTGTTGCCCAGAGGAAACGATATAGATTGTGCATGCATAGAAATAAGTGTGTGTGTGTGTGTAACTAACCTTGTTCACAGGTTGGTCCAGTATACCCAGGCAGACACAAACATTGGCCTGTAATGTGATGGCAGGAAGAGGCATTTACACATGGTGGACATTGGTGGCTGCACTTTTCTCCATACAGACCCGCACTGCATGCTACAAACAGAGAAACAGGACCGCTGCTTTACCCGCATTAACTGGGAGACACAGGTATGTGCTATAGCTGTGCATCTACTTACTGTGTTCACACTGAGCTCCCCAGAATCCAGGTTTGCACAGGCAAGTTCCAGTGTGCGCCTGACAGGTGGCGCTGTTGAGGCAGGAGCAGGTCTGGTTGCACTGATGTCCCCACGTTCCTTCCGGACATTTCTGCGTGCAGCGCAAACCTGCGCAAAAGCAAAGCAAACAGAGTGAAACTGTTTCAATGTATAGAATGTCTCAGATGCATTATGGGAAATATTGATACTGGAGAATAGCCAATAAGCTTCTGATGTTTAAAATGGAAACCTGTTTTACTACTTTCACTACTTTTGCAGTATGTAGAGTATGTAAATTTTTATAGTACATTTGCCATAACTTCAACATGTGCTGTTACTTCTAGTGTGATGAATGAACAAAAAGCTTTATTATGATCTTCTAGTAATATGTCTTTGTTTATTCACCATCATGTTGGTCAGAAATGTCAATTTTGGGTAAACTGTCCCTTTAAATTCCTAAATATTTGCCACAGCAACACAAACATCCAGATTGTCTTTATAAATATCAGTGAAGTTCTACCTGTCCAGCCTGGTAAACACAGACACTGTCCTGTAATACTGTGGCATCCCTCATCATGCAGACAGTCACATCTGTTCTGACAGCCCGGCCCAAACGTCCCAATCTGTTAAGAACCGGTTCAAAATAGAAATACTGATTCAGGAAGATCAAGTAACACAAACTGCCCTCAGTGAGATTATACAGCTTCAACATAATTGCTACTTTTATATGAATTATAGCCACACAACATAAACTGCCAGCAAAGAATTCAGTTTTATCTTACCACGGTTTCTACTCAATGTTTTTATAATGCTCACGTTTAGAGTGTTACGCATTTACCATCAGATTTATAACTTTTGCTGATGACGTTGCATTATTTCTGCTGATTTAGGAGATGGAAAAACACAAAACAGATGTCAAATTCAATTCATGGGAACTTGGACTTTTAAACGCGTCTTCCAAGCCAGTTAAAAGGTGAGTTATAAATCAAACACGTTTACACTATGTGATACAGTAAATCTATGACTCACAGGACAGGGCTCGTCGCAGAAATCTCCTCTCCATCCTGCTGCGCATTTGCAGGAACCGTCCACAGGGTGGCAGGACGCTTCGTTCGCGCACTGACATGTGTGGTTACAGCCGGGACCCCATGTGCCCTTCAAACATGCGACTGAACAGTCGAGACCTCTCCAGCCTAACACACATAAACACAGTGCTGGTTCTCACTTATCCAGCAGACAGTCAATGGTAAAAAAGAGAAATTGCAAAGGGGAAACATATTTAAAAACTTATACATTTTGAAGTTTTGTTATATATAGAACAATCTGTCTGACAACATTTTTTAAGGAGGCCATTTTGAACACCGATCTTTCGTGTACTTGATTAAACTGATTTTTGTTATGGATTGTTATGGAAGTTATGGATTGCAGATTTAAAATCATACAAATTTTCTTAAATTAATCGCCTAATATCTATAGTGAACACTGTGTAGAGTATTCCACACACACACCAACCATTGCAGTGGCAGATTCATTCATTCATTCATTCATTCATTCTTATGTCACTTACCCTCTTTACAGAAGCATGTCCCATCAATGGGAGAACATGCTATAGAGTTTACACAAGGACAGGAAGATGAGCAGCCTTTTCCATACAGCCCATCCTGACACTGTTTCTCACAGTGCAACCCCTAACACACACACACACACACAAGGGAATACCAGTATGTATTACAAACTATTGCAGTCAAAGAATAAATAATAGAATAATTACCAGTAATTGTATATACTTTATATTCAATAAAGTTACAGTAAGAACTCACTGTGTATCCAGGAGCACAATGACACTGGCCGGTCACCGTGTCACACACCCCTCCGTTCACACAAAGACAGGGCTCCAGGCAACCGTTCCCATAGTAACCATGGGGGCAGGTCTCATTACAGTATAGCCCCGCCCACCCAGGCTTACAGGTACACTCCCCTTTCAGAGGGTGACAGCTGCAACAACCAAAACACAATCAGAACATAACAAATAAACAAAGTTTATTCATACAAATGATTAAAAACAATTAATGCACATTATTATTAATAAATTATAAGTATTAAGTAATTTTAAAGAAATTATAACATTAAAGAATTTAATTATCACTTAAAATTATTAGAATTAAAATAATATTAATTAATTATTAAAGTCATTGGAATAAAACTATATAAATAATAAAACTGATCAGTGAGCACAAATGTTTCTGTTATGTGGCATTTAGTGTTTCTGTGTATCACCACTATCACAAATCCATCCATTCCAACTCTTTGTGATCTACAATAATACACCTCATACAGATACTATACACAATGCAGGGCTCACCTCAGAGTGTTTTGTAGGTTACAGAGGCAGCGCTGTTCACAGTGGATGCCATAGGCCCCATCAGGACACATCCTCCGGTCACAGCGTGGCCCTGTGAAGCCCGGCTCACACAGACATCCACCGTGGATGTTATAGCATCGGGCTCCATTAGCACAGTCACACACACCCTTACAGTTCTCACCGTATGTACCCACTGGACACTCCTCGTGACACCTTCACAGGACAGACACACACACACACAAATATTTAATGTGGCCCAGTTTACAGGCAACATTCTCAGAAGGTTGGCTAACATTCTCCAGTTCTCTCTAATATGTTCTTGCAGTAATGTTGGCAGAATGTTTTGTATGTTATGTATCATATATCAAAATCATTATTCTTAAGTAGTTAGTGAAACGTTTTAACATCCAAAAGACTGGACATTTTGAATGTTCCTAAAATTTTCAAAGTATTGTGTTTAAAATTTTTATTACTTAATAGGGTAACGTTTTCACAACCTAACATTGTTAGCTGGGGTTACGCTGTGTGTATAGTGTGTGCACATAAGAGAGCATGATACAGACCTTTCTCCTGTGTAGCCTGCATCACACTGGCATTGACCAAACTCTGAATCACAGTAACCACCATTATGACACATACACTCATTAGAACAGTTACTACCAAACCGGCCCGGTGGACATCGCTCAGTACAGACTGCACCCTGACAGAGAGAGAGAGACAGAGAGAGAGAGGTGCTGAGTATGCTTGGTTTGACAGAATACATATCCTACTAAAACCAAAAATTCAGATTTGAATTTTTAACAGACTTATTCAGGTTACAAAATTCATATTTATATTCACAATCAGGTAAATTCGACAAATGGTTAATTATAAGAAAACGAGAAAGACTTTTATTGTGAAAATACGATCACACACAGACTTCTCACCATCCAGCCAGGTGGACACAAACACACTCCACTTCCTCTGCAGATGCCTCCATTCTGACACGAGCAGCGTGGAGAACATCGGGCTGGTCTTCTACATGGCTCCTGACATCTGCCACAACAGACACATTACACCAAATAATCGTGTCTAAGCCATTTGCATAGCAGATGCTAAGACATTCTACAAATACCTTTTATCCTTCAGTAGAGGTTCTCTTCATGCAGCAGAAACCACACTAAATTGAATAAGTATTTCATTTTCTGTACTCACAAAGTTCCAGTGAAACCTGCTTTGCAGACACATTCTCCAGTGGTTTTATTGCAGAATCCTCCTGTTCCACACTGGCACTGTTGTAGACAGCCTTGACCATAAAACTTTTCAGAACAGGGGTCCTAATATTTAGAGAGTAATCAAAGTCAAGCCACTGGTTGTGTAGGTGCCCTCAGTGGCATATTTGTGTGTTTGTACCTGGCAGTGTTCACCAGTATATCCAGGAGGACAGAGGCAGGACCCAGTAAGAACATCACACACTCCCCCATTCTGGCACTCACAGGGCAGCCTGCAGCCTGGACCCCAATGCTTGGCATCACATGCTAAAAAACACAGCTAAATTTGAGATGTCATCAAAAACACACACACACTCCCAGCTAACAATTTTAGGTTGTAAGAGCGTGTTTCCTAACATTTCAATTACCAAAAAAAAAAATGGCATTTTGGAGGTTCTAGAAATGTTTCAGACATACAGGTTTATAGACATTGTATTAACATTATTGCTTGGTTAATAAATTTTTTTTATCCTGTAACATTTATAAAATGTTCCAGTAACAACATTAGAATAATGTTTTTGATATATGATATGATGTTAAAAGATCTTCTAACGTTACGTACGTATTTTAATAACTTTGAGAGAACTTTTAGAGAATGTTAGTCAATGTTCTGAGAACGTTCCCTGTTAGCTGGGCTCCAAAGTCTGTTCACACACATGAGGGTTTTCTTTGGATTAAGATGGCTTTCTTATAGTCTTAAGGTGATTGACTGTATTTGGTCCTTTGAAGGTCCTTTGAAAATCACTGCTAATGGTCTGCTAACACACTGGAGACTCTTTGAGCATCACTGGCCTTCAAAGCCTGACAAATTGATAATGTGATTGACTGGAGAATTTGCACGGAGATCAACAAAAGGAATGAGTTTGGAATGGGAACTTTAACAGAGAAAGTTTGGCTGGACCTCACAGAGATGCTGGGCCGGCGCTCACACAAGGATTGGATTTCGGTCATGACAACCTCAACTGATGACACGCACCCTTTGTGGGTTAAAGAACAGGAATCCATCACAGACACAGACACATTTATACACACACACACTCATGTGGAAGATGTCAAGATGAAGAGCTCATTACTAGGAAAGCTTCTCTGAAACTCAAAGAGAACATTAATCAGTTTTGACCTGCACTCATTTTGTCCTCCAGGCAAAAGACTCTGTTTACGACAGACAAAACCACCATGTTTTTATAATAATATATTTTGATTCTGTATTCCAATGTGTTGTATATTTTCTGTTCTGGTGATTTGTTTTGATTGCCATCTAGCAAACTATATATATACAGTATGTATATAAATATACTGATATAGTACTGATATATATGTAGGTTTTTTAACCTGGAATCTGTAACTTTTTGTTAAAAATGAACAAAATCAGTTGTGCAAGTAAATGACATATCAGGGTTCAAAATTACTTTACCCCTATTCATAACAGTCAGTTAATGATTTATAATTTGAGCGGGTTTGACTTCCCGGGAAAAGTCAGTTTGGCTTTATTTGACTTCATCATTTGTAACAAATATTTAAAAAAAAGAAGTAACCTGCAATTTTATGTTTCAAACAGAGATGGCAGTAGAGAGTTGATGCTTATGGACAGCAGCTTTAAGTCTCAGTGAGTTATGCAGCGCTTGAGTAAGGTAATGTTTTCATTCTGTCTTTTCACTTTAGGGCAGAGATTTAAGAGCCATGGGCTTTAGAATTCTGGCCAATCACAGTGCAGACTCTGACAACTGGGGATGTTAATAATTCCAACACCCCAGGATCACATGTCACCAGCTGTCTCAATTCAAACCATGAGCTGCCCCACAACCAGGCCTGTCTGTGTCCTTGGACTTGACATTTAATTAGGCCACACTAAAAGTCCATTTTCCTTTTCCCAAGCCCCCTGCCCTATTCCTTAGGATAAATACATCATGTTAAATGACAGTTATAAATAACAAACAAGATGAGGGATCTGTTTAAAAATGGATTATAGATGATCACGCTCTTTGAGTCATTTATATTGTCTAAAAACAAGAAAAAAGGAGGTTTATCAAACAGAATGTATCCACTGAATATGGAATGTGAGAAAATTCCTCTCCAGTCCCCGAGACAAACTGTTTTTGGGTTAAGGTCACTTTCCCAGAAGCCTTTGCCTAAATAGTTAGCAGCCATAAAACTCTTTAATTCCAAAATACAAATGTTTATGGAACAAGGACATTCCACTAGGTAAAACAAAACAAAGTGATTTTCCTAAAGCTTTCTCAGATAACAATTTTAGGCTGTAAGAACGTTTCCATAACATTTTCATTAAGTAACAAAATTGTTAAAAATGTCTAGAAACATTTAAAACATTGTATTAATGTTAATGATTGGTTATAAGAATACTATTCAAACATTTGTAGTTCTGTATAGTCCCACTATAACTACTTATGAATAATGTTTTTGGTATTTATGATATATAATGTTAAAAAAACACTCTACTAACATTACTAGAAAAATGTTTTTGATAACTTTGAGAGAACTTTCAGAGAACATTTCCTGTTTGACCTTTTGATTTCTTCTCAACTTTTGAACACTCAGTTTTCAGATATTTCTGTTTGCATGATATACTTGCAGCAGTCCAGAAGCCATATAGTAGTTTGATACAGTTTGGGCTTTGGTCCCTCAGGACAGAGTGAGATAAATGAGTATTTAAAACCTCATACTCTCTAATTTCCCACAAACCTCTCAACACAAAGGCATTTAAGTGTGTAGATACATATTCTGCCAAAACAAGC
This sequence comes from Ambastaia sidthimunki, assembly GCA_036877625.1. Classification (NCBI taxonomy): domain Eukaryota; kingdom Metazoa; phylum Chordata; class Actinopteri; order Cypriniformes; family Botiidae; genus Ambastaia; species Ambastaia sidthimunki. The sequence continues at coordinate 39,110 of JAZGTK010000074.1, read as the reverse complement.
CAATAACAGGCTAAACAGAGCCAGTCCAGTTAAACAGAGAGCAGGGCTGCATTACAGAGATAGCCCCTCTGCCTAGAAAGAGTAGCCAGAGTTTCTATTTTATTTCTGTAAAAATACTAGAAGCCAGATCTATCTATCTATCTATCTATCTATCTATCTATCTATCTATCTATCTATCTATCTATCTATCTATCTATCTATCTATCTATCTATCTATCTATCTATCTATCTATCTATCTATCTATCTATCTATCTATCTATCTATCTATCTATCTATCCATCCATCCATCCATCTATCTATCTATCTATCTATCTATCTTGTTCGTCAGGCATACTTAAAACTTAGAATGTTTTTGTGACTAAACAGTCACAACAGTCCACTTTACTATTAGGAATTTTTTTTACATTTTTTCTGATGCTGTGCCTTTAAGAAACGCCCCTTTGTGTGCAACATGCTGTGCTTCAGTGTTTACACACAGGCTGAGGGCTTGCTGTCATATTAAATTAACTCTCCCATCTATCAAGAACAACATCTGTGAAGTCTGCATCGCATTGAAAGCAGATCACAGCAGGTGCTACACAGAGCCAGAAACAGAACTTTTCCTCACTTGATTGTATTCTGCATTTTTGCTCTGTATTTCAGTTGGTTCAGGCCTGTAGTTGTCAGTGACATGTAAACACGGATGTCCAATTTCCCATGTGTTGATGCATTTGTTTGAAAGCCAGTTTTTGCAGCTTCATTTTAATAAAAACTTCTGTTGCTCGTTTTCAGAAGTCACAATATGTTTTCTTTGTACGTTAGGCAGGTATTTTGGTTCAAAGATTTTTTTTGTTCCTACAGATGTGACTCTCTTTAGAGAATACGTCTTTTGAAAATGTACAATTAGTTTTGGAAAGTTGTGGATTATCAGTGGTGTTAAGATGGATGTGTTAAATGTTTCTAGTTAATCTTAGTTAAAAGAAATCAACCAAAGAAAACAACAGCTGTAAGAGATGATATTACAAACTTTAGATGTGCAAAAAGTCCTTATTGTCAGGACACACACACACACACACACACAGAAGGAGAGCAGGGGACTGATGGAAAGAGAAGAGGGGAAAAGAAAACAAAAAGAAAACAGGGAAAATGGGGCCCAGTAACACTAACAGATGACAACACATTTAGAAATGAAACTAGAGCACTGGCTAGTGGAATACCTGTGTGTACGGTCATGTGTGATAGAGAATATTATTCATGTTGTGTGTGTGTATTTGTTGTTGTTTGTTGCAGTGAGAAGGATAGAAAGTGTGTGTTTGTGTGATGTTTAACTCACAGCTGGAACAGTCGTCTCCACGCCAACCGTTTTCACACTGGCACCGATCAGGTGCTACACAGCGGCCGTGCACACACTCTTTAGTGCAACGTGCTACACACACACACACACACACACACACACAGGAAAAGAAAAAATAAACATAGAGAAACATTCTAGACACATGCAGCATTTTTGGCTCTTGTTTCATAGTATGTCCAAACAACAGAAGTCCAAACTTCAGTAAAATGTCAATTTAATACTTACGGACACATTTGTCTCTGCTCTCGTAAAACCCGCGGCAGCACTGATACCTTCTGCGATAGTCCGTTTTCACCACCTGCCTGTACGCTGTTTTATAAGTGATCCTGACAGGAGACAGAACAGGAGAGTCAAAGACAGTCATGGAGTTTAACACCCTCCACTAAACCTGGAAAAATACACCAGCTAAATACAAAACCGCACAATAGCGTTTATGCTATTTAATTATCACAGAACAGTGTTTTCTGAATATAAAGCCACTCAGCAAGACTTCAGATTCGTTATCCTGGATCAACTGTTGTCATTTGTGATACTGTACATAAAAGTATAATATTTAAAAATATCTGAACAGTCTATTTTCTTTCCCTGCCTGAATTCAGATTAAATTTAAAAAAGTCTTCTGGGAACAGTCGTAAGACCGGCAAGGAGAGCGAGTCTCCACGCCAGCATTATGATAAACGGAGCGTGCTTGTGCACACCAAAATCACAATTTCATTGGATCCAAACCAGTTTCCATTGCCAAGCCAAACAGTCCCACCATTGACCTAAACTGAGGACCCAAAACTTAAGCTGAGCTCAGCTGGATAAAAGTTCTAGAATTCGTGTTTAGTCTTCGTGAACTCAGTGTAACTGTGAGTGTGATGCTTCAGTGTGTTTGTCACCTGTGTCGGGTACATTTGTTAGCACTCCAGGGTTCAGTGCAGCTCTCCTCATACGTTTGGTCAAAGGGGCGAGCGTACGATTGCTTCACCGAAGTGGTGAAACTGGATGAGAACAAAGATCTTCTCAGGTTGGAAAACGTGAGAGTCAGGCACGAACTTAGAGTGTATTCAATGCATAAATGAGTTTGTGTTCTCTGGGAATCAAACCCATGACCTTGGCATTGTTAGATTTACAGTAAAATGTACAGTAGAATAACCCAGTGTCAAATACGTCTCTCAGAAGTACAACAGTGACACACTTCCTCCAGTAAATGAGATCTCTTTATAAAAAACACACACATATTGTTCCTTTAGCTCAAGTGGTAGAGAATTGCATTAGCAGCGCAAAGGTTGTGGGTTTGATTTCTAGGGAACCCATGTTCTAAAAAAATCGATACCTTGAATGCACTGTAAGTCGCTTTGGATAAAAGCGTGTGTGTATTAAAAGAACAGTTTCCAAATGTTTAGTTTGACCAAACTACTGACAGAACATGCATTTTTTCTTGTAATTTGTATTACAGGCATTGCTGTAGTGTTTTGGTAGCCAGTATGCAGTGAAGAAGATCCACTGAGTTCTGCACTGGAGCAGATGACTCCTACCTTTCCCATAAGCTGCAGACATTTGGATCTCTAGGGTCCAAAGACAATGACAGTCCACACACACAGCCCAAGACAAACAGGACCACACAGCTCTCCACCATCTTCATCCTGCTGTAAGTATAAAAACAGTCAGCTGTCAAAAAAAATCAAAACTCTGCCCCTCACAACTGTTGACAAGACACTGTAAGGCTGATTTAAAGTTCACCCTCCATTTTAAAACATATTGAGGCCATCTGGTTTTATTTATGGTGATGCTTTAAGCATTTTGTAGAAAGAGCGCATACAAATCTCACACGATGAGGATTTCTGAGGCTAACACCAGCTTAATGAGCAATTACGCACACACACACACACACACACACACACACACACAGGGCTTTATCAGGGCTTTGAGCAAAAATGACAAATATTTAGAATGTAGGAATGTTTATTGTATCATATCTTGTGCAAGCTACCATTATATAATGCTGATTTGATGGTATAGCCAGCAGTCATCATTGTAAAAAGACCGGGAAACCTGTTGCCTGTTTTCATAAATAAAAGCCTTAATAAAAAAATACATTTCACTGACACTGGCATCTACTGTACCAGGTTAAGCAGAACCTTAACACGGTCACTCAGGAACCTCTGAAGTCACATGACTTAACACACAACTGCCAGATCAAACTAGGCAAACATAAACAACGCACGCAGAACGTTATACAAATGAATGCCAGATTTTCATTAAGAGCTGTAGGACTTTATAGGTTCTACTGGGGTGGAGTAAATAATTCTATTCTAATCTGTTTTGTTCTTTAAGTGCTTCATTAGAAAACGTTTCTGAGACCACATCAGGATTCCTGTGAGCTGAGAAACCAGGAGCGTGTTTAATGAGCAGAGTACCGCCACAAAGCATCTGTGGCAAACAACTGGTTTAAATCTGCTCCTAACCTGAGTAAGAGTTTAAACTATTTAAACATTGCTTAGAATAGAATTAAACAATTTGAATAATGTTCTTATAATCAAGCAACAATGTCAATACAGCGTCTACAAAATTGGACATTTTGAATGCTCATATAAATTTAAAAAACATGTTTGACAGTTTTTTTGCTATTTGGAAACATTAGGGAAAAGTTCTGCCAACTTAAAATTGTTAACTGGGTATCTGTAATCGCAACCCAGGTGACCTCTCGTGACCCCAAGCGTGCGCTTCTTCAAAAATCAAATCTGGAATTGGTTATCCATTTGCTGTAGATGATTTGCCACAGATGCGACAATCCTCGATGACCTAAATTTTAAAAGATTAAAACGTTTCGTTGATTCAAATGATTTTCATAGAACTGCTCAATCTCAGAACACATAACTAGTCTTGCAGAACCAGAAAGTAGATTTTAATGAGCCGAGCAGATGGCTGTTCACTGCTTTCATGTGGACAAATTACAGAGACGACGCATTACACGACACAAACAAGAAGCGAAAGAGAGAGGGAGAGATTTCTTTCATCAACATTTTGTTTGCATCTGACACCAAGGTTTGGTGCCACATTCAAAACGAGTTTCACATGTCGGGATATTTTTAGGGGATGCGTTCGCTAATGGAGTTCACAAACGTCAACGGTTCTGTAACCAAGGCAGCCCGAGTGAAAGTGTTCTGACAAATCAAAGATGTTCGGTTATTTAAAAGGCCCCACAACACAGTTCCAAGATCCGGATGAGGGGTTTCTTCATAATGGAAAACGAATGAAAACAGATGCGGTCATCTTTCTGGCTGGGTTAGTAAAGTGGTCCTCGTGTTTGGGATTAAGCGCTGAAGTGAAAATGCACACGTTGCAGGTCGTTCAGTCCACAGATAGATGATTATCACGCTGTTGGATATTGTGATTGAACTTTGAGCATGAATCGCTAGCCTTCACCTTTAATAGACAGATATAGATGATTATATAACTACTTTTAGGTAGTAAAGACATTTCCCATGTTTCTATTAAGTAACATAAATGTTACAATGTTATTTTTGAAAGTTCTAGGAATGTTCAAATATAACATTATTGCTTTTGAACATTATTCAAACTATAAATTCTGTAATGTTTTTAAAAAACCATTAAAAAACCTTATACTAATGTTACTGCAATGTTTTTTAGAGAACATTTGCCAATGTTCTGAGAACATTCCCTGTTAGCTGGACAAAATCTGGACACAATGCTGGCTAGCCTAAAACGTTTCTCACCCACATGAGGGCCACAGCTCTGATATCATGTGTACTACCACTGTACCATAGTTCCAACACCTCGTTCATGATTTTTTAATTTACAGTTACACTTTGTTGAAAAGATCTGCTTTGAGCATTATGATTTTCCATGTAAAGCCCTTTTTAAATTAAGCAGGGTGTTCATGTTTGAATGGACCTGATTTAAAGAACATTCTCCACCGTTTAAACTGGGTTACCTTACAGAATCTACCTGTCTTTACAGACTAATGATCAATACCACCTATTTTCTGCCGCTCTGTGGAAGTATCCAAGATTTTAAAAAATGAGCCAGATTTTTCTTAATTAACACAACATAATTTAATAATCGCGTAATTAATTTCACTAGTCAACAATAATTTAATTAACACAATATATAAGTCACATGACTATAATTAGGAATTCTAAACTTTTTATATTGTGCTGGGTCTTTTACATCAATACTACTGGAATTGTTGTGGGGCCCCTGAACCTGTGGCCCCTTAAAATCATTCACTTCATTATAGCTACAGCCCTGAGAAACCACAGACAACTTACTAACATCAGCTAAGGCAATGACCTACACACATTTTGCAAACTACTTTAGAAAGAAAAATAAAAGTTGACGTAAAGGCAATATGCTCACAGTTTCTCGTAAGTTTGTTTTAGCTTTGATTGGAGTGAATTAAAGTCAGAGAACTGAGTTTTAATGCTGACACGTGGGGTCTCATACACACAGACACATGGCATTGATCAAACATCCCTATTTCCTGTCCTCCCCACAACTGTTTGGAGCGGCATGTTAATTTAAGGAGAAAATATTAGTCACTTTTTGGAACGGTGGGTTGAAGGAGAACGGAAAATAAGAAAAATGAGCCGTCAGAAAAAAGACAGTCTGAAAGAGAGAGGCAAGAGGGAGACAGAAATGTTGCATAATAACTTTGCACCCCATGGACCCATCATGAATAAAGTCTCTTATAATATCTATATATAAAAATCGTCACAAAAAACAGACTGCTAATAAATATGGCAAAGAGCAGCTATCCAGACAGATTCCAACTAACACACACTTTCATCCAAGCAAGGAAACACACCTGCAATGAAATATAGTAAAGAAAAACTAGAAAAAGAGAAAGAAAAAATGCTTTTGAATGTTCAACACCTCTTTCTGAATGTACTGTTGTTAAAGCAGACTTTAAGATTTGTATAATATTTGTAATAATAACACATAAACTGCTGTTTCCCTCCAGAGAGCATCCAAAGTTGACATCAGGGTTTGGAAGACACAGAGGTGCTCACAGATTCATGACCATCCGGAAAATGAATTGAATATAACTTGTGTAAAAAGCCAATGTTTTCAGTCCTCCATTTAAAAAAGCCAGTGGAAATACAACAGCACTTGGATATTTGGAAACGCAGTCAGCCAGAATGTTTATCTCTGAGTGAGGTTATGCATCTGTTCCTCAAAATTCTGCTGAAAAACACAACATTTAATTTATTGTCGCAGTTCATTTGAGGTTCCACAAACGCATTCTAAAACATTTTTGCTGCTTTTAGTTTTTAGCAAATGAAGATAAGCTTATGCAACACGATTTTTGTCACAACTTGTGTGCAATTAATTGGTAAAGTGCAAGTTTATTTAATACACTTATACTAAGACCACATTAGTAAGTTTTGTTTTAGATTTACAGAAATGGGATTTACAGAAAATTGTCTGATGCAGTCTGGCATGTTGTTATTGTAAATAACATATTTGTTTTGTCAAACTGTATCTCACACTTTAACATTTGACCTCAGACAGATATAACAGTGTTCTCCACTTTACCCACATATACCACATTAATGTCATTAATCAGAAGAACACTTACAGTAAGAGTCAAAACACCAAAAACATGGTGCCAAAACACCATCATTATTTCAATGAGCTCACTTCACTCCACACTCAACCTCATCTGTCCTCCTGCCTCAAAAACAACCACATAAAACATCTCAGACAGAGAGAGAGAGAGTGAGTGAAGAGTTACTACAATTTATTATTATGATCGTCTGCAGCTGAACAGCTCCTGTTCTGGCAAAACAGATAAATGCTATTCGCCACACCATAATTTACCTTCCCAGAAGTAGACACACCGGGAGAAAGAGGGCGAGAGACAAAGAGAGAGCGCGAGAGAGACAGAGAGAGAGAGAGACAGAAAGAGGGCGAGAGACAAAGAGAGAGAGTAAGAGAGACAGAGAGACAGAGAGAGAGAGAGAGAGAGAAAGAGGTAGAGAGATTAAGCAAATGAATAATACAGACCTGACTGTCATTTGACCAAAACCCTAGTCCTGACTCACTAGACACACTAACTCCAGTTAAACCAGTAAAACCCAGTTACTGTAAACTGGGATAAAAGCTGCATAATGTAAAACACATGAGACTGAATTTGAAAACACACTCGGAGGCAGAATGTTTAGCTCGCTGTGGTCTGGATTCAGTGCCACATACAGTCGTGTGTGTGTGTGTTAAACTGCAGGGGTGTGGGGTAATAAACCCCTCATCAACAAACCAAAGGTTAGCGAGTCAGTGCAGTCTCGTACCCCACCCCATCTTTCCATGTTTAATGCTTCAGTAATCTCAGATACTGTGGCTGTGTGTATTTCTTTGGTTAAAACATTGGTTTTGCAAACCCATTGACTTAGTATTTTGTGTCGCAGATTCATGGTAAATTCACTGTTTATATCTGCCCTACAAAAATAATTTTGATGCCAGATTCTTTATGTTCTGAGACTTTTGGCTGGATTTAAACAGCTTGGTGCAATTTTGTTTATTTACATTACCTATCCCATAAAAAACATTACAGCCACACAAAAACAGAAAAGTGTGTGAAGGCGTCATATAGGGGACGGCTCTGAACCACTAGAATATCCACTTACATGCCGTACAAGCCATAATTACAATGGAAAACACATAACCTAGCAGATACAGGCTGTTCTGATGAATCCACAATGACAGTAAATAAAGGAGTGTGAGAAACAGTTTGAGTGTGCGCAGATGTGTGTGTGCAAATCTGAAGAGCTAAATGAACGACAAAGATTATCTTTTTTTTATTTAAAATGACTTAAAAATGTTATTAAAGTACTCATTTATTGAAACGACTTTTTATTATAAAAACGTTGCAAAACTAAACTTCACGATTTTACAGAACTATCTGCTTATAATAAATCCCCTGAAATAAACAAGACTTACAGTATATGTGATAAATAATAACTTAGGGAGGAAAAAAGGCCAGATTTTTACCTGACCCTGATTTTACAGTAGGAAGCCTTAGTCCTTAATCTGATGTGGCTGTTATATGTTTTTTAAATTAAAGTGCTTACATGCAGAAGCCTCTCTAAGCATAATATGTGTATGTTAGTGTTTTTACTGTAGTTCACGTAGGCCAAAAAAAATGAAGAGAAACACTGTGAAAATATAATATCTGTAGTCAACACACACTTTCACATTCAGATTGGATTAGATGTCTCGGAGGATCTCAGAGTTTGCTTTGGAATTCTAGAGTAAGATTCTAGAAAATTCTAGAGATTCTATTAGTCTCTGTTTTGTGCTGCTGTTGGATTATGACTTGAACAACACAATTCCTTCCGTTCTGCAAACGGTAACAGCAATATTTCTGTTTTCACTTTGAACAGAAAGACAAAACACAGGACTTGAAGAATAAGGGCCACTCACACCACAGATGGATTTGTAATAGTGTTTGTCACAGTCTGAGTAACAGAAGTTTTAAACCCAAACACACTCCGCAGATGAAGGGACACGCAGCTCTCTGCCAAACCCTAAACTAAAATACCCCTATACCCAGCTTTCACATAACGTAACTGTGATGGAAACCATATAAACACAGCTATAAAGAACTTCTGGAGAACAAAATCTAAGCGACTTAGAATAACCGCCTAATATGTTAACCAGGTTGTGAGCCTACAGACGACTGGGTACGACAGTGTTTATTGTATATTACATTCAAAAGTCTTTTGTTTCATTTCTATTTAAAGTCTTTTTAATATTTAGTTAATGATGAGTTCACCTAAAAATAAAAATTCTGTCATTTTTTTACTCATGTGATAAAAAACGACATCTTTCTTCCATGAAATACAGCTGAGAATTGTTAAATGATGCACCAGTCCTGTTATACTGTAACCTTCAAAAAACACACAAAAGCACCATAAAAGTGTCTATTTGACTTTTGCACTGTATTGCAATTGTTATGAAGCAATAAGATGGTTTTGTGCGAGGAACTGAGCTAAAATTCAAGCACCTTAACTAAGTGAAGCAACAATGTCCCATTTATATTAAAGTTCTCAGTTCTTATATAACCTTAAAATGTTTTTGTTACTTAATGGAAACATTATGGAAACTTTCTCACAACCCTAAATTGTTAGCTGGTTTTGCACCCAGCTGGATTTTGTCTTAACCACCAAATCTGCATGACCTCACAGACAGAAAAAATAGTGATAAGGTTTCTGTCATGGCAACCGTAAATGTTTCTTTGTGAGTTTATCCTGAAGACAGTCTCAAGTGAACAGACACCATTGTTCATCATGGTGTGTTTTGTGATAAAGGACCTGTTAAAGCAGCCCAGTCCTGAGACCAAAAATGGACAGATGATTCTTTATTTTCGGCGTTGTCTGTGATATTTCAGAGGGTTATAGCTGGTTGGAGTTTTCAGCCATTTAAAGGCATAGACCACAAAACTCCTGCAGCCTTGTGGGGGACCTTACATTTTGACAGCTGGTTTCCTCAAGACATTGTGGACCATATAACCACAGACTGCATGTCTGTGGCTTTACTGGCCTGAGACATGTGGTGGCCAAACAAACAACACACATTTCTTTACCAACAGGGTTTTTACACACACCACATACAGTATAGGTAACCACATACAGTATAGGTACACACAACTACACAGAATGAAATTCTACTCACGTTTAATTGCACACACACACACACACACACATCCACAAGCTGTGGTGATAGTGTTGCCATGCTAAACCAAACCCTCAGAGGTGGAGCTGTTAAAGAAATGAGCACTTCTGAGGTTGCTGCTCTTCAAAAAAACATGACCAAACACCACCATAATTATATGGGCCATAATTTATACGGAGAGTAAAAACACCAAAGCAGAATAAAACAAATTTTGCAACTTTAAACAGATATTATCACACAGATATGTATGGCATATACCTTTTAATTTTTAACATTTTAAATGCTATGTTTTAATTTCATTATTTTTGAGGTCATGGCTCCAAAATTACACAACTCTTTGTGCTTTCCACATTTTTATTGCTTTCAACGGAAAGGTGCATGACTCAAAACTGGGATATTTGGAGTACTTATTTACTATGATGAGAGTTATTTTTCCGAACAGGAATTTTTCAGTAATTCCTCTAGAATGTTGATTAACACAACAGCATGACTCTTTACATCCTTATCTGACAGGAAATGTTTCCTAGCTTACATCTTCCTCCAGCTCTCTTCTTCCTCTACCTCTCCTCTTCCTCTCCGCTTCCGGTGGGGTTAGAAACATCCACCCATGTAACAAGAAAGATGCGCTCTGGACCAATCAGACTCTGGGTGAGTCATGTGACCTGTTCATTCTGGTATTGTCATTGTCTCATAACTACTTTTCTATGAGCTCATCTTTATCTGACTCATATAACACATTGTGATTGTACTGGTACTGTATTTTCATTTTAGTTTTTGGCAAATGATGCATCTCAGTTAACGCAATGCTCTACCAGTTGAGCTACAGGAATGCCCTGTTTTTTCTTGCTTTGGTAACAACATGACTGTGTCAATGTAAATGTAATGGGAACTCTTTATATTATAATTATGTTTGATGCATAAACTGCAAAAATGTTTTTATATAAAGTTTTATATAAATCATAAAAAGCATGTCTAGCCTTCTACATAATTGTGCAAGCATGTATTTTGGTGTTTATGTCATGAGCTTTTGAGTATTTTACTGTAAATTACAGTCTACTTTAATGTTCCGTAACGCAAGATTATTAAAAGATTATTGAAGACTTTGAAAAACATTTTGGAATTATTTTCCCTATTATCTAAACCTAAAAGTGTTTTTTATCCTTTTTAGAATTTGACAACCTCTGGTCCCCATTTATTCATGAAACCCTGGAATTCTAAAAAGTAAACATTCATCATAGCTTTTCTTTTCTGTGTTCTACATTAGAGCAATTAAACATATTATTTTATTTTGTTTGTTTTAATACACTAATTGGGTTTAAACACTCAATTAAAGAGACGGCACAGTACAAAAGATGATTAAAGTTATAAAAACTGCATTTGTTTGGGCTTTAAGGGGAAATTAATGTTTTTTCAGTTTATGTTTCTTTTCCCAAAGGGACACGTGAGTTTACCCTTAAAATTTCTGTGACACGCCAAACATGACATCACCATGCAACATTTTGTTTCTTATTTTGTTTATTTAATACATACAACATAAGCAAACATGTTTCCAAACGAAAAGCTTTTATTTTTCCATTACAGGGATGAAAGGAAATCCTGGACACTCAAACATCTTGGATCTCACTTTGTCATAAGCTTTTGCTCATTGCTCTTGGGATTGTGACCCAGTTTGATTAATTGTTCTCCGAATTTTCTGTCAGAATATTAGTTTCTAAGGTTAGAAGTCCAAATAACAGGGAACGTTCTCAAAATGTTGGCTACTGTTCTCTAAAAGTTCTCTCAAAGTTCTTAAAGTTATCAAAAAAGTTTTTGCAGTAACGTTATTAGAATGTTAGTAGCATTATAGAACTAACAAAATAGTTATTCTTTGGTAGTTAGTGGAACATTTTAAAATTTTACAGAATTAAAACATGTTAGAATAATGTTCTTATATCCAAGCAATAACATTATTACAACATCTACCAAACTGAACGTTTTAAATGTTCCTATAACTTTCAAAATAACATTTTTAATGTTTTTGTTAACTAATGTAAACATTGGGGAAACATTTTGACATGCAACATATTGAAAAACTGTTTGCATGTCAATCACAGATTAATGATTGTCCAGTAGCAGATACAGGACTTGTATCTGAACTTCCTCGGTCAGTAAAACAAGCATGTTGCATGTCATCCATATACAGGAAATGCTGAACAAATGCATGTGTGTGTTTGTGTTCACACATGTGCACGTGTGTAAAGAAATAGCCAAGCCTGTTCTTCCCCAGGAGGCTCATATACACACACGACTCTCTTAAAATGGGGGGTCTTTTATTGTGACCCCATCCCCACTCCCCTGGCTAAATTGATTGCAGATTTTCATGAGCACAATGTGTGTGTGTGTGTGTGTGTGAGTGTGTGTGTGAGGCGCTGAGGAGTCTGGGCAGGCAGTCAGAACACATGTGAGAGAAAAAGAGAGAGAGGAAACTTAGGGAAAGGGTGCTGTGGTCCCAACAGGACCCAAAGGAAAACTCTAGGCTGGAGACCCAGAATCACAGCTGTGAAGTCAGCTGAGCAACATCTTTGTGAGGGACATTTTCCTAAACAAACTTCTGTCATGCATCTGATATAACACCATCAGTTTGGCTTCAGTTTCACATGTTTCAATAAATATACAGTATAATGTACAGCAGAAAACATAGATTTGTGGAACTTTTTGGTTCTTTTGACAGGGTTCCCACATTTTGGCCTGTGAATTTCCAACCATGTTTCCTGAGGTTTGTGTTTGCGAAATATGTTTCTAAAAGTATTTAAAGAGATTGCATTCATAAAAAAGTGTGTTTTTATTTTGCAGTCATTGAATTATTCAAGAAAATTCATCTTACATCTTAAGCTGCACTAAACAAATACTTGTTTAATTATAATTAACTATATTAACTGATTTAGCTGTGCTGACTGCTGACAGTCATCACCTATCACAGCACTGTCTTCTCACTGTGTTTTGATTAACACCCTTTTATTTAGCTGTAGTTAATGGACTAAAGCAAGACTAAACTTATATAACAGACCCCCCCATACACGCACAGCAGCTGTTCTGAATCAACACACTGCTGGCTGGTAAATTTATTTGCAGGCACTAATATGGACTCAGCTCATTCTGGGCTGTTAAGGAACTTTATATATGTGAGTTTGTGTTCTGTCTGTATTGGGGTATTGTTTTATAATGTTGGTCTGGGCAGCACTGCATGTCCTGGGTGTAATAAAGCTGTCCCACACAGGAATTTACCTTAAGAGACTTGTTTATTTATGACAGAATTGCAGACATTTGGATTGGAATGATGTGAACACACGGACCATGCAGACAGATGGACAAACCACAGCAGGTTGGGCTGATAATAAAGCTAATACTATACTGAATGCATTAATGCGTTCATATTTTTAAAAATATCTATTTTCATCTATTTTTCTATTTTTCCATTTTTATTATCATATTTCCAGAGCTTTGGCACAGACCTGGATTGAGAAAAAAGGAGCATTAGAAGAGAATTCAGGTGTGTGATGATGAAACCAAAGATCTTGTCATATTTTTCCAACAAAACAGACTACAACTTTTTTTGCAAAGCAATGGTAAATATTTTTTTCTCTGCAGCCCAAAAGTATGGTAAGGCTAGCAACAGCAAGCTAGCTTTGAAAGCATAAGATCCCGCTCTCCCTTCAAAGTGACCTCCAAAGCCACGCCTCCTTCTTCAATAGTGCATGAAGTTATTCAGATACACAGTTTGACAGGCAAGTAGGACATCCTATTGGACCGAAAGCAAAGATTGGATGAACATTTTATGGTCTTGTATCTTCCACTTTATGTAGTGATTGCTATCAGCATGTGAAAAGACTTTTAACCAGCATAACAAAAAATGTTTTTGGAAAAGATTGCCAAGCCTGCCTTTAGATTTATGATTTCTCTCTTAGCTTTATCGCTAAACGCTTGAAGATAATGCCAAGATACAGTAAGTTTTGAGGGAAATATAGTTTGGTATCTGGTATCAGAGAGTATCAGTGCATCACCCATTTGCCATCATTCATCTCCCTAGAGGAAGTCCACTCTCTGCCAACACATTCCTGGTAAAGCTCTCTAATTTACTCAACTGGCCTTCACTGCAGAGCTCTGCTGGAAAGGAAGCCTGCTCCTTATTAAAGTGATCATTTATCGCCTTTTTACGGCCCAAAAACAACCACATGTTCCTGCATCCGAGCATTTGAAAGTAAAAGGCTTTTTCAATGAGAAATAAAAATGCACTAGACCTGGCCTGCCCTGAAGGTGACTCCTGTAAAGGGGTCTTTTATTTCCCCCTCCACTCACTACTGTCAAAATGGTTAAACCCTAACCACAGAATATTAAAAGGTCCATGAACGAGAGCAAGCACCAGCAACCTTTAAAAAACCTGTTCATCCTCCATGGAAAATCATGCATACTTTTTTCATATTACTTTACTTGCGTCTGGAACACCATGAACAGACAAACGAAGAGATATAAACAGTAAAATGCCCAAATGACGCTAAATATCAGCATTATTGGAACATGGCTTGGCCAATCAAATTACAGTACTAGAATGCGTTGTTTAATGGAAGCATAACTGGTACCACAATAAACGAAGAAAAAACGCTATTGGTCACAATTGAAATGCTACATTAAACTCCTTAGCGCCAAACTTAGCTGCTTAAATGCATATGAAGGTGGAGTTTGGTGTATAGGAGGCCCTATAACTTCCACAACAAAGCAGAAATAACAGGAAGGGAGTCAGAAGGATGACAGAGAAAAATGGCAGGTAAACAGAGTTTGTCAGATGCTGGACTCAGGATGTCCTGGGCAACAGGAATGGCAAAGAGAGTAAAAGAGGAAATACGGGACCAATTTCCTTTGCTGCCCAGCAATTTGTCAACACCTAGGGATAGTAAAAAAAAATTGAAACTAAAAAAGTTAATTCAATTAACTACTTCCTTTAACATTTGCATCCGATGTGTTTCAAACAATTTTTCCCCTCAGGTTTGAGGATGTAATGTGATTTATTGTAAATTTTGTTTGTCATTCATTGTCTTTAAAATAACCAGCAGTATTAAAGTCCACAGGTCTCGTCCTCTCATTCAACAGAACACCAGGGAATTTACCAGAAACAAACAAGAGGAAACATCTTGAGAGAAACTCCAGGTCTGTCATTTAATGTCCATTTCCCTTCAGTATATGTTCACACACACACCCATGTGTTTATTTATCTATATAAATGGGGACATTCCATAGACTTCTATTGTTTTTAAACGCAGCTGATTATAAACAATAAGTTGATCCTAACACACACTCTAACCCTAACCCTGACAGAAAACATTTTTACATTTTAAAGATTTTTACTATTTAACATTTTTACAACTTTATTTACTGTATTTTTATAGCGTTTTTACAAATGAGGACGTCCTTGAGGTTTTTCTCAGATTTGGTTACAAATAAGTTCTCACAGTGCACATCCATATAGACAAACCTCTGTGTTTCTGTGAGGCTCTCACATACATTTAAAGAAACAATTTGTCCCGGCCTCATATTTTACCACAGTGAATTTTCCGATTGGCTCTCTCGGGACAAACTTCAGCACAGCACAAGTTTGCCTTTTCCATAATGCTGCTGCTAAAAGAAAAAACATGGAGGGATATTTTTTTCCCTCCGCTGTCTACCTGATTAAAAACACAACACAATTCAGGACGTTGGGAGGACAGTGATAAAATCGATGGCTGCAACATCAAGGTCAAAGGTCGGAAGTTCAAAATATGAAGGAGCTAGTTTTTACGTAACAAAGAGTTTCACTTTCATACAACACACGGAAAAAGATGATAAACTCTCTCAGATAAAACGGTTATACAAACAACCTTGTCCTGTTATGAATCACAATAATCACAAATAAAGCAGAGCTTGGAAGAGTGCTACCGAAGGCTGTCATGACCATTTTTACAAGTGTGTTCCAGACAAACATGGTCAAAAAAAATAGTCACAAATGAGGTCTGTTTAATAAATCAGTTTTCTCCTAGACAGAAATAAAGTTAGGTGGTGGGCAAATGGAGGCTTTTGTTCAAGTCTGCTTGCTGCCTCTCTGTTCTTTCTCCCAAATAACTCCAGTAATCTCAGTGTGTCTCCTCTAGAGCTTCAGAAGAGATCTCAACAATGTCTCAAACTATGCTCAGTCTGCTATCAAAGTTTTCAGAGCTTTCAACATGAAGTGAAATATTTATCTAATATTGTCTATAAGAGCATGTGTTAGAGAAGCTTATGTAAGCATGTAAAATATTACCCATCATCCTTCTCTGTTAACACAAAATCATCTCGTCACCACTCGTCTCCATATGTTTTCTCCCTGAACTCATAAAGTAATGGTGTGTCATAAGTTTTAACATAATGGATTAGAACATTGTTAGGAAAAAAAGTCAAGTGTTTTCGAACCCTGAGCTCATGTCTTTTGGCACGCAGCACCAGATCTCATAACAGAAAGCAATTCCGGTTTATTAGTTGCTAATTTTCAATTAGCTTTCTAACCTGTATTAGCCTAGAAGACAACAGCTGTAAACTCTTGAATCAAGACACCTTGGCATAATCCAAATAATTGTATTAAAAGAACCAGTGCCAACTCAGTGTTAGTGACCCAACAGAGAAAGCACATCTAAAACAGCTGTTTTTTTTTTTATGAAGGCTTCAGTACGCTGCTGTCAAGGTAAAACGTTCCTCTTGTGGAAATCACTTTGAGTCTCTGTTCTCCAGATGTGGAACCACTGGCAGGTACTGGTAACTTTTCTTGAACCTCTATTCATAAACCTGACCTGATTTGAGTGGATGGTAAAACAAACAAAGAATTGATTTTAGGTGTCTGGAATCATTTAGAATCATGGCCAGGGTCATGTTAGGTATCGCATACTCAAGATCAGTTTAATGTGGCCAATCACAGTTTTAACTTTTAGCAACGGGATCTAAGGCTTGGTTTTGTTTTACTTGATGTATCCCTAATAGAACACATGTTATGATCACTCATTTCACAATGTGCTGGATAGAGTTCAACTACCCAGGACAGAAAGAGACTCTGAGGCGCTAACAGACAAGTGTCTCAGATATTTGTTTTAGGGTGTGTGTTATATACAGTCCCTAAACTCCATCTCCATTGTGCTTCACATAACACTTCCCTTCTATGACTCAGAAATACATATTGAAAAGTCATCTAACTTATTTTGGCATCTAAATACACAGCACATTCTCACACATGTAACAATAAAGCATTAAAACCTGTCTAGTTCTCACACCATTCATATTTATTGGTAATGTTAACTGTTCGTAACTTGTTGCAGTCCAGGCTTTGCTGTAAATGGTAACTTAACAATGTGCGTTTTTTATTTCTTATAAAAAGGATTGCAAAGTGTGATGTGTAAATTCAGCATCACTCTACACCTGTTCCAGATGACAAATACAGTTAAGCATTTGTGTTTGTTCTGAAGCCAAACTTAATATTGTTTGCTTTTGAAAAATAATTTCAATATTAAGTGTTCTGTTGAGTTCTATTGTCATGAGCGCTAATAAATTCTAGTTCAATTCTGTGCATCTAAAAGTTAATTATACACATTTCATGCTTATGAATTGTATGGTTCATTTGGAAAACTGTATTAAATATGACAGTAAGCCCTATTAAAAGGGGGGATTCTACATCTCATCACTTGTCTATTAAGAAATCGTATAGAAACCACACTTCAAGAAGTAGGTCAGGGCAGAAGATAGAAAAATATCTGGACAAAGATGCAACAACGCTACAAGAAAAGCACGCAAATAAAGCGCATTAAAGTGCATTCAAACGATGCAGCCTTTTGCGGTATTAAACATTGCTTTAAGTGCAAACTGTTATTCAATCATCATTTGCGCAACAAAACTCTCTTACCTTTCTGGAAAAGTGTCATGAGACTTTATTAAGCGAATATTCTTGAATGCTGCGTTACGAGGACGATGGAGATATCCTTTTAGATGGACGTCCTGGATTTATAATGTAAATTTGTAAATTCAGCCTGAAGAACACTTGCTTTAACAGTGAGAGTTAAATTGGTTTCCACGTTATCGCGCGATGTATCCTACAGCTCTGTCCGCTGTGTCAGAGGGGCGAGAGACTCGAACCCGGGTACGAGAGGAGTGGACACGCGTTTACGCCTTCTGTGTTTTCCCTCCCACTGTTTATACCTCTTGAACGGACGTATAGTATAGTTTTAGTGTCTGTTTAACTAATACATTAGTGTATATATATATTAGTTTTTTTAATTAGACAATTAAACTATGCTCCAGCTCAAAAGGTAAATAAATCTTTTAATAAATAAAGGATTTATTTAGGAACATATCATTTTTAACAGATGACTGTTACTACAGAGATATACTACTTAAATGTTAATGACAACTCTTTGCCCCCACTTTCCCCCATTTCTTTCTTTTCATTTCTGTTTAAGGGTGATCTGGTAAGTTATATATTGGTTATGCGAAACGGTTTTACATTTAAACACTCAAAAGTGGTCTGTGCAAAATAACAGGGGAGTAAAATGGGATATTCAGGATCTGGAACATCAACAAAGCAGGCGTCTTTCCAAATTACTGTTCATAATGTCTGTTTAAAAATAGTATTTAGGCCAAAGGAAGGGTAACAACCATTGGTAAGCCGTTACACTAAAGGGTCTGAGAGAATGATTTCCTGCTGGATTTAATGATAACGTTCAGTGTGTATTTCCCCTTCACACATTTTATTAACAGATAACCCCCATAACATGGGAAACCACGAGAGAATGGAGGAAAACAGAGTTCCTGTTTCACTCAGACACTCAGCAGAAGATAGGCTGAGTCAGTTTTGGCATCAGCTTATCTGATTTTGAAAGTCCCAGAGTGGTCTATGTTTCTTTGTATAACATCTTGTTCTGAGAAAATCTCAAATCAAGTCAAATTCGTCATAGGAACTATTTTAGCTAGTGTTGTCCTGGGCACACAAATGTTGAGTATAAGACAGGGAAAAAACTTCAATTTTACATCTGTAGTGGTTCCTGTGTATCTCTCAACTTGAAGACACCTCGCTACCTTAGATTATAAGGTTCTATCTGACATTTTTGTCAAAATTGAGTTATTGACATATTCTTACTCTAATATAACTCATTGACACTATTAAAGGTCTTTTATTTTTTAAAAATGCATTTTGGGTGTTTAATTTGAAAAACAAAAAAGTACAGTTTTGGTATTTACAATGCAATGCAAAAACTTTAAACCTCAATATTTCAAAACTGGTCAAAACCTCTTCAGATTCTGGTATTTTAAGCA
Source organism: Ambastaia sidthimunki (assembly GCA_036877625.1). Classification (NCBI taxonomy): domain Eukaryota; kingdom Metazoa; phylum Chordata; class Actinopteri; order Cypriniformes; family Botiidae; genus Ambastaia; species Ambastaia sidthimunki. Next base: position 19,761 of record JAZGTK010000074.1, on the reverse strand, counting down.
CATATAATAGTGACCCCTAGTGCTAAAATGTATTAAATGTATCATTCCTTTGTCTGTTGAATTTACAGTGTTTAATTATGTATTGACAAATTTCCAAAACAAATAAACATATCTTAACATGTTAAGTTATAGTAGTAAAAATCTCTATTGCACTATGATTTTTCTGCGGCATGGACACATCATTTATCACATATCAAACGCGTTCTCTCAGTACAACCGCACTTTTTGGACCTTCCGGCTATCCGTACCGCTACCCGCTGAACCAGCGAGTGATCTTGCAGCGAGGATAACTTTAACATCGGTTCAGATTCAACGCCATTCGTGAAGTTTGAGCTCATCATCCCTGCAAAAAAATGTATTTAGCGGGGTTTATCATCTGTCTCGTATTAAGCATCGTGTGCTCGGAGGGCAGCGATGTGCTGGAGCTCGGAGACTCGGACTTTGATCAGAACGCAGCCGTTCACGACACTATGCTTGTTGAGTTCTTCGCACCTTGGTGTGTCCCAGATATGATGCGTTTCGATTATAAATGTCATAAATTCACAACAGCTGGTTTCAGTTTTGCAATTTGGTTATACAGCTAACTAGCTTCCTTGTAATATTAATTCAATCAAGCTTCCGTGTTTCTCAGTATTTGTATGGGACTGTCAGTACAGCGTGAACCTGGACTATGTTGCATGGTTTTGTTAAGATGCACGAAATTAACGTTTTAATAATTTGACTCTTGGCTGGTGTTTATTTCGTATTTTAGATGCATAGATATGTTATCGTATGTCAAACCGTAGATATAAGTTACGATTGCATGTTCCGTCGCGTTGCATGCATGAAGGTGTATGTCTATAAATTGTGATGTTAAATGTGAAAGTGTGAACCCTTTAATACTTTGTTCTGTAAGATCTAATAGATTTGTGTATGCTATGGTTTTAGTCTAGTGTGTTAAACCAGAAACTGTCTGCATTTGTGCGGAATAGGCTGTATTCATGCTGTAATGTATTATTTACATCAGTATGGCTGACATTACAGGTGTGGTCATTGCCAGAGGCTTGCGCCAGAATATGAGACTGCTGCCACAAAGCTGAAAGGGAAAGTGCCTCTAGCAAAGGTGAGATATACCATAGCTGTCAGTACTGCAGGATCAGCAGTCATTTTAATGAGAGGGAGACACTGTGGTGCTGTTGTAGCCTGTTATTCAATCTTAGTTGTTCACGTTCACAAATCTGTTATTTTATGACAAGTAATGACTGAATGTGTCTGTGCTATGTTTCATCAGGTTGATTGCACGGTTAACTCTGAGACCTGTGAGCGTTTTGGTGTGAATGGATATCCCACACTTAAAATTTTCCGCAACGGAGAGGAAACTGGATCCTATGATGGCCCCAGAACAGCAGGTAGATGCTTTGATTGTTAGACGTTAGATGCATACATAGTCATTGTTTGCCTGTAATAACTCTTTGTGTCTTGGTCTGAAACAGATGGGATTGTGAGTCACATGAAGAAAAATGCAGGACCGAGTTCTGTGGCTGTGCTCAGTGAGGCAGATTTGGATGCTTTTGTTGACAACTTTGAGGCCAGTGTGGTGGGTGAGTTAAGTTTGTAATACCTGCCAGAGCATCATTGCACTAAACTTCTTTTGAAGCATGATATTAAAAACAAACAATACATAACAGACTGAATCCTATACAACTACAAGTGGCTTAAGTTCTCTCCTCTTCTTTTTCTACATATCAGGTTTTTTCTCTGGGGATGCCCGTGCACAACTTGGAGAGTTTTTGACAACATCTAGTGCTTTGAGGGACAGTTACCGATTTGCTCATTCCACTGATCTGGGAACGGGCCTGAAATATGGGGTAGATGGAGAGTATGTATGACAAACATCTTTATGTTTTATGTATGATGTTTTGTTTTGTTTCTTGCTGTTATTCTGAGTATGTTTCTTCTTCTGCTCTGTTTCATTTAGGTGTGTTCTGTTGTTTCGTCCCCCACGTCTGAACAGCAAGTTTGAGGACAGTGTTGTGAAATACACAGAATCAGTTTTGCTGTCCTCACTGCGTACATTTATCAAAGACAATGTGTATGTCTGCAAAAGTGTCTTTGTTTGTTTTGTGGTTAATTATTAAAGCAGTTGTAACTCCATCAATAATATTTTATTGTTCTTTATTTTTCCATATCTTCCCAATGTTGATGTTGTGGTTTTCCTCTTGATCTGCTTGTAGATTTGGTCTCTGTCCACATCTAACCACTGAGAACAGGGATACACTGAGGGAAAGTGACCTGCTTACAGCGTATTACAATGTAGATTATTTGAGGAATCCTAAAGGCACAAATTATTGGAGGAACAGGTGAGGAGCCACTCAGTGGAACATCAGATTAATATAGAGCAGCAGTGAAGTTCAGAGCTTCCTTCCTTCTTTCTCAGAGTAATGAAGGTGGCCACACAATTCCAGGGTCAAGGTTTGACGTTTGCTGTGGCAGATCGACAGGAGTTCCAGGATGAGCTTGAGGAAGAATTTGGGATGGGTCTTTCAGAGGAAGGAGATGTTCCTCTCGTCACCATCCGGACCCGAGCAGGACACAAGTACACCATGCAGGAAGAATTCACGTGAGTCTCACAACACACCGGAGACTCATACCATTGGTTTGATTCACATGTTATGCGGTATAAGCAAACCAGTAAGAAATGAACAACAGATTTGAGCAAACAGGTCCAGATATCTTTAGAACTTTTGACAATGTTTCTCTTCTGTGTTTGTTTTTAGGAGAGATGGGAAGTCCTTGGAGAGGTTCTTGGAGGATTACTTTGCTAACAGATTGAAAAGACATGTTAAGACTGAGGCTGTTCCAGAGTCCAATGATGGCCCTGTCAAGGTACAGCACAAAGACTGTGTATTTGATTGGATATAACTTACAATGTCATATTTAGATGGACATGTCTGTAGACTTTTTATAAACTGACAGTATAGGAGATTATAGGTTGAAATTGATTAAAATATACTTTTCTTCTTTTATGTAGTTTGATGAATACTTTTAAAACAATACAAATAAATTAATGATTCTTTATTAATGTATCACAGGTTGTGGTCGCCGACACATTCGATGAGATTGTAAACGATCCAGAGAAGGATGTCTTGATTGAATTTTATGCCCCCTGGTGCGGCCATTGCAAGAACTTGGAGCCCAAATACAAGGAGCTTGGAGAAGAGGTTCGATAGATGAATCTGTTGTTTATATAAGTGGTAGCTCATTTTCATGCATTTACAGGTGCATATAAAAAGCGATCAAATACAATAAAAAAGTATAAAAGCAGTAAATGCCTGCAAGCATTTGCAAAGAAATGGGTTTTAGGTAATACCACTGTGGTGGGACTCATGCTTATTTATTTATTTGGTTACAGCTGTCTGGGGACCCTAACATTGTTATTGCCAAAATGGACGCCACTGCTAATGATGTGCCTCCAAATTATGATGTCCAAGGGTAACAATCTATCTGTCTTCTATTACAATCTAAATCTAATTCATCTCTAAATCCTGTTCGTTCATTGCCTGCTTTGTCTGAACTGCAGATTTCCAACTATTTACTTTGTACCTTCTGGACAAAAAGACCAACCACAGCTATATGAGGTAACTTACACACACAAACAGATAAAAGATTTATTATGTAGATTACTGCTGTGTTACTTATACATGTGTCCCCGCAGGGTGGGCGTGAGGTTAGTGATTTCATCAGCTACTTGAAGAAAGAAGCCACAAATCCCCTTATCCTAAACGACTCAAGGGACGAACTGTAATGCTGAATTTAACCCGTTAAATGGAGAAATGCACAGAAGCGCATTGAAGTGATTGACTAAAAACAGCTATTTAGTATGAAATTGAATGGGATTATCAATGCATATTAGCCCCATTGCTAAAGCAGGTATTCACTTTTAAAATACACGTGACTGTAGACTAAAACTGGACACATGCTAAAGAAAGTTGTTTAAAGTGTTTCATGCTGAAGTAGTTATTTTACAATCTTCTGCCTTTTGCAAGTTGCCACAATTTTCTTTCATTTTTAGTTATTTGCAAATGTTGCATATGTGAAAATATGCAAGTTTTGTATCTTTTGTAAATTACTTTAGTAATTCAAAAATAGACTGGTTGTGTTTGTTATATGACATACATGTTATTGTAGCATCCTGAAAAGTTCTATATTGTATATCACGGCTGATTACAAGCACCAACAAACATTGATACTGTTTTTATATTTATTTTGGTAGTTGAGTATGTTACACAAAATGTTTACTTCCACTAACAATAAGAATACAGGTCAAATAGATGAAACTGTTTATGTGCATGAATTATAGATAAGAGAATTTTTGCTAAGTGTTTGTTTAAATTAGGAATCATTTTACCATGTGACACACATCTTTGTATTTAATTTACAACGTTTTTGATATTCATATTGTACAATATGCAAAATCTGTTCTTGGCCCATTTAGTTTTCACCTTAAAGTTTTGTTTCAAATCTGTTGGCTTTCTATGACTGTGTAGTCTGTAAAAAGAACTAAAAATTGTAAAAGGTATTTGTACTACCTCCTTATGCCTGTCATGTTAATCAAACATCTGGAATAATCTTGGATCAAGTCTTTCATTCATACATGTAAGGACATAAGCGATTAACATCTGCTCTTAGGCTAGTAAATCTTTAGAAGTTTGACTCTTATTTCTAAAACTATGTTTATGTGTTTAAAAGGGGAGTGTTTATGGACAAACACCTCATCAGACTTCTTGTAGAGCATTTTTTTGCATACAGAAAAACTTTGACATACATGCTAAAATATTTCTACAAAATGTACATTTTTGCATAGTATTTATCGTTATTTAGAATTTGTATACTTTCTTATTCAAATACAATATTTATCCGATCAAAACCGAAGATGCTCTCCTTGCTCTAATAAGGCTTCTTTCGAGAACTTTTCAGTTCGCCTCCGCTATAGACCCGCCTATACAGTGAGCTAACTTCTTTCTGATTGGTGGATTTGGGTGTATGTCAAATATTTCCCGTTTGCTCATTGGTCCGCTTTTTGACCAACTACCCGGTTACGCCTTGTGCATCCTCTCTTACTATTGTGCGCGTTGTCTGGGACCGGTGAGCTAAACCACGCCGCAAAGATGATGGGCCGACCGGTTCTCGTGCTTAGTGAGTGGTGGTTTAATTATCATTTTTATAAATTCACAGCCGCAACTTTAAAATGGCCCGCTGCTGGATTCGGTAACTGTTAAAATGAAGGGTTTATTAAAGCGGCAATATTGAAATGCTAAGCTAACTGGCGTGGCACAAGGGCCTCGCGTGTTTCTGACAAGCTCATGTCAGTGTTGAGATTAGTCATTGTGTTAGCCTCATAGCTAATGTTGCTCCTTAATAGTGAAATTACTTATAACATTGCGTAATAAAATATAGTCAGTTATAAATCAATGCTGCTTAATTCTTCATCATCTGCTGAGGCGTAGTAAAACTATAAATAAGCGAGCAGCATGCAGCCTCAAAAACTGAGGGTGTGCTGACCAAGGCAGCACCCCATTCAAATAATTAGATTTTAAACAATAGTAGTAATAATACTTCTAACGTTTGCATATGTCTAGACATTAGTTCTAGCCAATTTTAAAGCGTTATGTATGTTAGTTACGATGAACTAAACTATTGTTCATCATTCTAAGTTAATTTGATGAACACTGGTTGCGTTTCTGCGCACAACAGGTCAGAACATCAAGAGAGAGTCTGGACGAAAGGTTCAGATAGGAAACATCACTGCGGCTAAGGTGGGTCCGTTACTTTTTGTTGCTGACAGTCGTGTCAGATAAAACAAAATCAGTAACCTGGTTCTTCCTGTTTTTGTTTTCAGACCATAGCAGATATCATCAGAACATGTCTGGGACCAAGAGCTATGATGAAGGTATGTTTCTGATCTTTAGCCTAAAATAATGAGTGGTTTTTGTATTTATTTTGATTATTTGTATGTACAGATGAATTTATTATTGTATTGGCTGTAATGTTGCATCCAAATTGACCTTAAGGGATTGGAATAAAGCTTGTGCTTGAGATTAGTTGTGTATGCTGTTGTTTTGGCCCTGAGAAACTGTTTCGCCATGGGAAAAATTGTTCTATAATATTTAATAAAATGTTTTGTTCTCTGCGCAGATGCTTCTGGATCCTATGGGTGGTATCGTCATGACCAACGATGGCAATGCCATTCTGAGAGAGGTAATCTAGAACCCCACTTTATAAGTTCTTGATTGTTAAAAAGGCTTTAATTTGTGTTTTTAATGATTTACATCTTATATACGTCTCTGTCAAACTTAGATCCAGGTCCAACATCCTGCTGCCAAGTCAATGATTGAAATTAGCCGTACACAGGATGAGGAGGTTGGAGATGGGACCACCTCTGTAATTATTCTAGGTGAGTCTTTACTGTGTGTCTGTACAGATTCTGTGTAACCATACAAAGTATACAGAATACATATTGATTTTAATTGTTTAATTATGTACCTTTAAATTACAGTATTTAATCACACGTCAACTGAACAAAACAAAAAACGAAAGATTGACTTTGGAATTTAAGAATAAAAATGAGCTTCTTTTAATTGAAAATGTGTGCATCTTAAAGTCTGTATGCATCTTTATTTTTTTACAGTAAGCTTTTTGCAATGCATTCTGGGATTGGTGCCTTTTGTAAGCCAATAAGGAATTTGAAGCCAGCATAATAATGCTTACCTTTTGGAACTGGAGCACATCTATAAGGCCTTAAAAAATGTGTTGGCCTTTGTTGGCAGTGCACTAGATTTTAGAACTAAGCATCTGTGTCTGTAGGAAAAAGCTGAAATGAGCACACAGTGTAACTTCCACTGCTTAGCTGTTACTACAAGCTGCATACTTATGCTGTTGTATGGCTTATTGTGTGTGACTGTATACAGCGGGTGAGATGCTGTCAGTGGCTGAGCAGTTTCTGGAACAGCAGATGCATCCCACAGTGGTGATCAGTGCATACAGACAGGCTCTGGATGACATGCTGAACATACTCAAAGACATCAGGTAATCCCACACACATACCATCTTCAATGAGGTCCACAGACCTGCAGAGTTTAGCTCCAACACTAGTTAAGCACACCTGAACATAACCCATATCATACAGAGTTACCACATTAACACAACCACATAAACTGTTACCGTGTTTTAAAATGAGGTAAAGACTGTATATGTCTTGTACCCTGTAGCACTCCAGTAGACGTTAGTAATCGGGATATGATGCTGAAGATCATAAACTCGGCCATCAACACCAAAGCTCTCAGCCGCTGGTCCACCCTGGCCTGTAACATTGCTCTGGATGCAGTTCGCACCGTGGAGCTGGAGGAGAACGGACGCAAGGAGATCGACATTAAGAAGTACGCCAAAGTCGAAAAGGTAGGAGACGGCTGGAAATGGTATAGATTTTACCCTACTTTTTATATTACTCTGAAAAGTTGCCTCACTTATATGCTTTAAAGCAATACTGCTATATGTAGGTGAACATCTTTGACCATTGCACCCTTAGCATCCTATTACAATCATTGCATTTTTTTTCAACACGCCTGTTGTGTGTAGTTAAAATGCACTTTGTTCCATTTTGTTATGCTCTATCTAGTTTATTAAGAACATTGCTTAATGCTAACGCCTACTTAAATATGTACTGGGTCTCCTAAAGTTTATTTAGGCTGTATTCTAATGTATACTGTTCAGGCTAGTCTTGAGAATTTGTATTTTTGCACATCCTTTATTTTGTTGATGCACATTATTTTAATAATCTGTAAGGGGTGAAATATCTAAGAAATGAAATGTTTGTTTCTAGGTGCCTGGTGGCATCATTGAGGACTCTTGTGTGCTAAGAGGCGTGATGGTAAATAAAGACGTAACTCATCCCCGTATGCGAAGACTCATCAAGAACCCTAGAATTGTTCTGCTGGACTGCTCACTGGAGTACAAGAAGGGTGAGAGTCAGGTAAGTTGTGGCCTGGAAACCGACTGCTTCCGTGACTGCCACTTACACAGATCATTTAATACCGTGACCCTTGACCTCTCCTCTCAGACGGATATCGAGATCACTCGTGAGGAAGACTTTGCCCGCATCCTGCAAATGGAAGAGGAGTACATTCAGCAGATCTGTGAAGACATCATCCGTCTCAAACCCGACCTGGTCTTCACTGAGAAGGGCATCTCAGGTACAAATAAGCACTTGTGTAATGGTGTGTTAATAAGAATGATGGTGGTGAGATCAGACCTGGAGTCTCATTCATGGTTTGTCCTCTCTGTAGATCTGGCTCAGCACTATCTCATGAAAGCCAACATCACTGCAATCCGTCGTGTCAGAAAGACAGACAACAACCGCATTGCAAGGTACAGACACATTTGTAATTGTATTTTAATATATTCATGTGTACCAGGTGACATCTGTGTTTGGTTTGTTTTGTATTGGACTTCTAAACACAGACAAAATGTGTTCTAGACTTCATTCTGTCCTTTCTGTCTCAGGGCATGTGGCGCTCGTATTGCCAGCAGGACAGATGAGCTGCGTGAAGAGGATGTGGGAACAGGAGCTGGCCTCTTCGAAGTGAAGAAGATTGGTGACGAGTATTTTACCTTTGTCACTGAGTGCAAAGACCCCAAAGCCTGTACCATCCTGCTGAGAGGAGCCAGCAAGGAGATCTTAGCGGTGAGAGAAGATAAAGAGATTGGTGATTTTTGTAACGTTGGAGGACAATTAACAAGCATGTTTTAATCATTCTAAAATCTCCCAAAGATCTCAACAGTCAGTGTGGCTTTCAGGAAGACTTTTTTTTTCCAGGAAGACTTTTTTTCGTGCTTTGATGTTTCAACACGCTTTAATGAATGTTTGATCAACTCAACCAGAGTTTGCTTTGGCTTTAGGCTGATTTCAGGGCATCTTGCTGAGGTTATTGAACTCAATCTGTCTCTGTTTGACAGATGATCTTTCTTTGCTCTTTTGCTTTTAGGAAGTGGAGCGGAACCTCCAGGATGCCATGCAGGTATGTCGTAACGTCCTGCTGGACCCTCATCTGCTGCCAGGCGGCGGGGCGGTGGAGATGGCTGTGTCTCACCAGCTGACGGAGCGTTCGCGAGCGCTGACCGGCGTGGAGCAGTGGCCGTACCGGGCTGTGGCTCAGGCGTTGGAGGTGATCCCACGTACTCTCATCCAGAACTGTGGAGCCTCAGCGATACGTGTGCTTACATCCCTCAGGGTAAATAATTTGTTAAATAAGATGGTATTTGTCTTTAAACGTTTTGCAGCTAATGTAACTGCATGTCTGCTGCTACTTGTTTCTGCACTAAGTGTTTAAATGTCTTTCAACTGAACCCATTTTCAGGCCAAGCACACCCAGGAGGGCAGCTTATCATGGGGGGTCAATGGAGAGACCGGAACCCTGGTTGATATGGAGCAGCTGGGGATCTGGGAACCTCTGGCAGTTAAAGCCCAAACATACAAGACAGCAGTGGAAGTAGGAGATTTTCTTATATACATACATAGCATGTATATATATGTATTATGTATATATGTATGTGTTGGCCATAATTAAGTCATTAGAAAGTGGTGATTTTATCTCAATATATTAAACTATATTAAAGTGCTTCCAAATTTTATATATGGTTGTTACATACACTGAGGGATCAAATACTCTTTTCCAGTAACATAAGGTAATCTGTTCTGACAACTGTTTATGATTTATTTTAATCTTTCTCATTTAGACGGCCATCCTGTTACTGCGCATTGATGACATAGTTTCTGGTCATAAAAAGAAAGGAGAGAACCAGACAGGTGGAGCACCGATGGAGGACAGGGAGTAGAGAAATGCAGGGAAAGATGAAGCAGGAGGAATACAGAAAGGACAGTCACATGATCACCAGCTCTGCTGGCAAATAACAAATTGAATGAAGCAAATGAAGACCATATACACAAGCATTTATGTGCGCAAAACACGGTTCTCCAACAGAATGTGTTCTGAAAGTCATTTGCACTGTTGCTTTGTGTTGTATCATTAGGCCAGAGGCTCTTCTATTAATTTCTCTGGCAAATGAAAGAACAAATTAAAAATTGTTTGTGCTAGTGTATCTGTGCTTCACATTGTTACTTTGTATTTCCAACCAGTGATAAATTTAAAATCTAATCACGTTGTTGAATTTTTTTGCTTGGTGCTGAGAAACCCAGAAATGAACAAAGGATGGGCTGAGGTACTTGAAAAGCCTTGTTAGATTGTTGCATTGTTTTTTAAAAGTAAATTTATTTGCAAGGACAAGCAGGTCAAATGCTGTACAAGCAACTGGACTGAAGCATAAAAGCTAAGCCATTACATTCCAAAAAAAGATTTAAAAACCTCTGTAAATTAAGAACACAGTTTTAATAACACACATGAAAAACATTTGATTTAAAATTTGAATAAAATTTGCTGTTTAAAGTTTAATACAGATATTTTGTCCATGAATGTTAACGCAACAACAACAAAATCGAGTGCTATTTTGACAAAATTTAGACTTGTAGCAAACACACACATTTACATTATATACAAGAATGTCAACAACTAAACTAGCAATGCATTAAAACGCTGCACCATAAAGCGCCATCTGCAGAATTTACAGTCATAAAGCTTTAATAAAAATAAAATGTTGCTTGGTTAAAAAAGATTTAATAATCCAGGAGATACCAGCTACAAAATAACCTGATATGGGATTTAAATCCGTGTTTTGAAACAATATTTTAGATGCTAAAATAATATTTAGATAGCCGACAATAACTTTAAAAGGTTTTAGCTGCACTGGCTGACTCTGAAAGTATTCAGACCTATTTTGTCTTTCAGTCACTGCCGATATTTTGCAGTGACTGACTGAGGCAACACCACATTGAAATGTATCCAAATTAGGTGTGTTAAAATATCCAGCATTCACAAGTAACATTGTTCCTTTAACATTTGTTTTACTGTCACCTCTGGGCACGTTCTCCTGTCTCTGGGTCCACTCCACTCTCCAGATCTGATAGAAAAATAGAAAATTGAAGCTATATTGGGGGAAGAAATTATGTTTAATTGATCTGACCCTGTTCAAATAAAAATCCTGACAATGAATTCACTGTTTGTTTTATTGGAAAAGTATCTTTACCGATAAAATAGTGATAATTTAAAAAGTACAGATAAGATACACAGTATTAAACGTCACCATCACAGTTTTGAGGAGCTCTTACCCATGCTGGCGTTGCTGGAAGACAGGTTGAACTGCGGCTGGTTGATGGGGCTGAAATTCGAAGTCTCTGACACCCTGTAACTTGGTCCAGCTGTTGAGGAGACTGGATCCGTGTCCATGGCTGTTTACATAGAAATAACAGCAGCACATTTCAAGCACAACAATTTTAAAACATGATTAATACACAGATAAAATACTACATAAATTACTTATTATAAACTGATTTTATACATCCACTAAAATGACCTTGGTTACAAGATACTGCATAATATGAAGATTACTGAGAAATCAGTCAAACATTTTAGCCTCATTTGTATGGAAGGTGTTGCTTATATAATGAAATGAGATGTATACAGTTCACGTGTGGCAGTTTATGTGGCAGTTCACTATTAATATTTATTAGAATTTTTTAAGGATTAATGAAACCACATATGTATAAAAATATAAGATAAAAACTTGTTCCAATATATTTCAATACTCTGACCTGAGACTTGGTCCTGCAGGTGGGAAACAGACTTAAGGCTGGCTGGTGCTGTCGATAACGTCTCTACGCTGACTGTTGTGTTAATGTGGCTGTTTGACCCGGAGGGTCCTGCCATGGTCTGGGTTTGAGATGGTGCCCATTGCCCTCCAACAAGCACGACTGAGTTCCTCGAGTCTGAACAACGCGACAAAACAATAGCACCGTAGGTTACGTAACTTCCGACGTAACCTCAGACAGGCAGAAAGCATTAATAACAAGATCAAACTACAAGCAATAAAACATAAACATAACCTCACGAAACAAACTGAACATGCACTTCATCACAGCAAACACGTTAAATTGTCTTACACATACGTGAACTTTTGTGAGTTTGCTTGTATTGTTAACGTCTATAAAACAAAGCCGTTTCTCACCACTGCATTTGTTCCTCTTTAGTTTTCTAAACGGGCAGTTTTCTCTCATACGAAACAAACAAGCGCTGTGTTTTCTTCTGCCCTGAGACGTCATTCTGTTTCACATGCAGTTCAACAGCTCTGTCGTCAATCGTGCATGTGTCTGCTGTCACATAACAGCAGGTAGCAGGAAATAGTTTTTGCCCTCCGACAACAATTATGAATGAAACCTGTTCAACAGGTTAAGCTTGCAAACCGACCACCTCGTGATATGCGTTTTCAACTTTTAACTACCACTCAGGAAAAAAAAACATTTTTATACATTTGCCATGACCATTTAATGTCATGAATACATCTGTAAAAAATATTTAACAACATATGAACTTCTGTATTTTTCTACTGTAGCTCAAATACTTGAGCATTGGGTTTACAGTACAAAAGTTACGGATCAACTTTAATTCACTGTAAATCGCAAGTGTAAATTGTAATACATTCAAGTACACAACACTTTTCTAAACAGATGCACTTTAGTTTAAAGCTCTCATAGATTGCTAAATAATATTGATTTACAAATGTTAAAAATTTATTTCTACACTTTGCACATTGTAAACAGTACATTACCTTTAAATTACAAAAGAGAGATAAAGAAGCGACCTTACAAAAGTACACGCTCAGCAAACAGATCACAATACTTCCAAAGCCTTAAGCAAGCAAACAGTGTATAGATCGTACCCATACAAAAACATACTCGTGGAATACATATCCTAATCTAGTTATTGACATTCTCAATACACCTTAAAGTAGTTGAAAAGTTGAAACCAGTCCATCTGGAGCTCCTCCGAGTGAATAAAAAGCTTATACTGCATGATTTGTATTCATTTTTGGCTCCACAAGAGTACATCTGACGCACTCCAACCTTATTTACTGCAGCAGCTTAGCATCTAAACTTTTTACTTCTATTTATAAGTTTGTTCTGAAAAGGAGTTCCGCACTCCCTCCCTCATTATTCCACCCCCATCTCTCTATTCTTCTCCCCTTCTTGCCAGTCTGACCAGTGTTCTGGCAGTGTTAACGCACCTGGTCATTATAAAGAACTCAAAAATAGGAACGAGGGGAGGCAAAAAAAAAAAAAAAAAAAATCACAGTTATATTAAATATTTCCAAATAGAAATGCTCTGTAGTCCTAAACGGCCTCTAAGATAAAAGATGTCCAAGTTTATAATTGGCAGCTGCCAAGGCCTCTGTTGTGTCTAGCCCCAGAACCTCTGTCTGACTGGAGGAATTGGGGGTTCTGGGATGTCCGGTGCAAAGATGGAGCCTGCAGAATCTGAGAGGAAGATGAAGTAGAGGTTGGCCACCAGCATAACCACCATGGGAAGAAAGGAGAACCCAAATCCAACACCTCTCACGCTGCTGTCGCATGCTGCTGCGATCCAGTACAGCAGTCTGTAATGCACACAAATACAAATACATGACACAAATACAAGGTGCTCTATTAAACCAGTCTGAGACAATCTGCGTCCAGCATGAAAACTGAGCGAGCGGTCTTTACAAATGACTAAATATGAAGTTTAGCACATTCCTTGTAACAAACAAGTGTTACTATAGCAAAAAACAATTGGCAAACCGATCAATATTTTATATCCATAATTTTACAGCAAGTATTATGTTTAAAATACAATTACTGTAGTGAATTTAATAGTGAATTTGTACTAAGGATACTGTAGTAAAACCATGGTTAATTCAGGCAAGGGAGCCAAGATTATTCTTAGTTAAGGGAACCCAAGATTCTTATTATTTTCATGCACTTGTGGTCAGTTTTGTAAGTTCAGGAAGGATTTTGTACCTGCCAAAAGCAAAGACGATGGTGAGAAGAGGAACTAGTTTCAGCAGATCCTGATTCAGGTAAGCAGCCATGACAGAAAGCTGAAGAAAGTAAAGCAGAAAGAGGGAGATGGAATCGTCCACATAACGCTGGTGAACGGCAACCTGCTTAACTTCCCTTTCACCCTCGAATCGCGGCTTCAACGAGCGATACCACAGACGAGCCACACCTAGTACCAGCACACCTAAAAGTGTTTACAACAACAGTGTCAAAATAATCTTATTAATGTTGCATTTACTCATTTAGCGGACGCTTTTATCCAAAGCGACTTACAGTGAATTCAAGGTACACATTTTTATCAGTACCTGGGATCGAACCCACAACCTTTGGGCTGCTAACGCAATGCTCTACCAGTTGAGCTACAGGAATACTACCTTGTCGGGTTATTATAAAGGAGTTTATGATTTAGGGTCTGAATGGACACAAAGAAACTGATATACATCAATGTCTTTTCATAGCGTCCTATTCAAAGAAATGCCACCTGCTTACCAAGCACAATAGGTATGACTGCAAATACAGAGCAGCGCAATGTGTAGACCAGCCTCAGGGGAGCGCTGTCGAGCGGAGGGGCATCAAATGGCAGGAAGACGTACCCACCCCACACCATCAAGGGGAAGATCAAAGCAGAGGTGAACATAGACGCACACAGTTTAAGGGCATCACGACTGGAGTCACCGTAGCTACCTGGAAGACAATGAGAAGTTAAAACCACATAAAAGTATTTACTGTTTTAATTTGTCATTTATTTTAATTGACGTTTTGATTTGAGTTCAGTGGTGTAGCATTTATAATGGAAGAATTATCTTCTACTATGAAGTCTTCTAATACAAATTCATTTAACATTAAGAGATTTAGCTGATGAGCAAGAATGTTACATGTGACACTGACCTGAAAAATTAGGTGACTGTATATTATAAAGACCAAAGTATACAGTCATAACTTAAGTAGTCATAGCTAAATTTCTTATAATATAAAGTGGCATTATTCATTGCTATACAGACACACCTACATGGTGTGTCAGGATGAAGGCGATTGTAAGTCAGAAATGTTGCTATGAATATAAGATGTTTTCATTGAGTTTGTGAGATTTGACATAAATGTTAATAAATAGAAAACGGGTTTAAGCTCTACGTACAGCAGTGTGGTTTGCTCTCCATGTTCCAGTCATTGTAGTCATGATAATCTTCCAGAGGCGTTCCACGTGTACCGTGCATCCCCAGGAAGGGGCTTCTCTCTTCTTCATCTCTGCAGCTATCCACTCTTTCCAGGCGATATTCCTGCTGGCTGGTGGAGCGTAGAATAGTGATGGTGGGGCTAAACACTCCAGCTGCTTTCTCTGGCATAATATTCGACTCCTCTACCTCAATCTCTGAGAAGGAGGTGTTTTTTGACCCATTTCTTAGCTTCATCCCTGAATCCCTCTTTTCTTGTCTCTCCATCCACTCCTCGGCTGCCTTGTGCTTCTCTTTCATCCCAAACTCCCTTTCGCTTTCCGTCTGGCTCACGCCCCCTGGAAGCGAGACGGAGTCGGATCTTACACTCGTGGTCTCTCCGTCCTGGACTGCTGGAGTCTGTGGTTCAGGTTTCTTCTCAGGCCACTGTAGGGTTGTGGCTTCCATATCTGCAGATCTTACCATTTCCTCCTCCAAATCCTCAGTGCTGCTTACGGTCTTTGTTACATCGTCAACATCTGCTACCCATTCAGGGGTTTGGGGCACTGCACCTGTTGCAGGTGGACCCTTGTCCATCTTCCCTGGGCCTGAAGACAGAAATTAACAAATTGGTAAAGTGGAGAAAATGGTGACAGCCTGTGTATAAATAACACTGTAAGACGATTACATGGTGTGAAAGATATTTTACCAAACCAAACATTTAATATATTTGAATGTCGCTTTATGTGTCTTATTTAATACACCAGAGCAAGAATTTGCCTTAATTTAAATTTACTTAATGTTGGCTTGCTTACCACATTAGTTGCTTTCCTCCCTACACGCATAAATTTTGCTTATGAAAGTTTAATATAGTTTGTCCCAGAGCACCAGTATAGTTAAATCAATTTAACTGGTCGGATTAAACTACTTATCGTTTCTATAAAAACAAAACACATGAATTGTTATGGAATATTGTGGCCTGAGCACATTTGTTAACTTTAAACAAATCTCAGTTTTCGAAATGGAGTAGATATACATTTACGTGTCTGATTTATCCAAAGCGACTTGAGGAAGATCCCAAAAAACTTGGCATTCAGTTATTCTATTAATAACTTTAGGGAATGTTTCTGCCAAAATAATGTTACTAAAATAACTACAGCAAACATAATAAAGGACACATAAGCGCAGAATTCAATTCAGGCCGCAAACAACGACACATTGTCACATAAACAAACAAACAACATATTAGATCTGTATAAACTCAGTCTGTTACAACTTTACATGACACGTCTGATCTGAATTTTACGCCTAGTGTATTTTTAGGGTGGTATGTGATTTTTTTTAAAGGACGAAACCAGTTTAAAGCGATTCGAGACGTCAAACACACGACAACGCGTCTGAATTACACGGATTACGGGACATGTAACACTTTAGGGCTACATTTTAAGTGAAGAATTGTTTATATTGTTCTCACCCTGATTTCAGCGCAGGATATTGTATTTTCTGTATTGTTTTTTTCTCTTTTTAAACGAAACTTCCGGAGTGGAAGTTCAGGTAAGTCCAGGTAAACTTCATTTAAAGGGACAGCCTCTTAAAGGGGAAGTCGGTGTCATTGGAGCCTTTGCGCTAGATGAATACTGCCCAAATGTTTCAAGTTGTGTTGATGTTATTACAGTAGAAACAAGATCCAGTGATGATACAATTGCTGGTTTGTAGTCAAAACGTTAAGGTGTGTGCTTTTGTGAAATTGACATTCAAAATAAATTCACTGAGAAATATTCAATGGAGAAAAAGGGCGACAACATCCCCCAGTCTGTCTTTCCTGCGTTTAGTCCACTAGGGTGTCCAAAGGGTAGTGGATCAAGAATTTGTGTTTCTACATTAAATTTCAGGCTTTGTGCTTCACCAAATTAAATCTACAGGTAAAAACCCTTTTAAATGCCATGTTCTTATTAACATGTCCTAGCTTTGTATAAGATATTTCGTCTTCATCTTCAAATGTCATGGCAATATTACAGATACACCCGAGACATAAGTCACTTTGGTAGTCATTTGGCATATGTCAAGAAAATAAATATGAGTGTAAATATACATTTTTCAGATCTGCAGCGTAACAACGGAACATTATGTCAAAGAAACCTCTAAATAGAAGTAGTGGTCCTGCCCTTGCCAACATTACCTTTTCCTCCACAACACACCTTATTCATTTTGCTCCACAACATGCTGTTCTGGGCTCAAAGGGCCCGTCTGGGACGTGGTACTGTAAAATGGAACCATCAGGGCTGTCCTGATGCCCAAAGCACATCTGTATACGGTGGCATGAGAAGATGAAAACAGATGACTTTGGGATGTTTCCTGCTGCACACTCCCTCCTGTGAAAGCTTCTATTGGCGTGTGCCTGCTGTTAGCATAATGCTAATAAAGGGGTTAAAGCTGTTTTCATGCTGTTCTGGAGAGAGGATCTGATGTCTTTCTCAGCAGGGGAAGATGTTTTTGGACCAGGAAAAGTCAGATTTATGGGATGAGTGTCCCTCACCATCTGATCGGGCCTTTGAATCAGATCTAAATTATGTTATATTTGTGGATCTCGGGGTTGTGTGTGCTTTTAATGTGGCAGATTTTATGATGGATATATGGATATAAAATGGATATAGTATAGCAATATAGCAGTTGTCCTGTTGTAATCTTTATCATGCACAAAACATTTGTAAGGGATTTTTATTAGGACACTCACACAGGGTGAGGTGTAAACATATCTTTTTATTTGGAAACAAATATAAAAGCACATTAAAATGCAAAAGCCACTTGGAAACTACATGGCACATGTTCTCATTGAATAAAGTCACCGGCATCTCTGTGTTTAAAGGCTCAAATATACATGACACACCACTCAGCTAAGACACAATGTGCATCGTGAGAACAGGTGTCCCGGGTAAAGAACGACCCCCAGATAAACACCACTGCATTAACACAGCAGTACTGACTGTAAAGCAATAACTGACTGTATAGCAATAAATTGCATCTAAATGGCAATATCGACCTCCTCTGCACACTACACATATTGCACCTGTTTATTTCAGCTTCGTTTCTATTAAACATGTAAGCAAATCACAGGTAAACCAGACCGAGAAGAAACACTGTGCTGAAAGCCAGGGCAGAACAGCAAACATCTGAAAGAACAGTCCATCTCAACATTGGCAAATACTGAAGAACATCAACTCACCCCATTAGAAACACGGTGGAGACAAAGACCTTGTCAAATCAAACATTCAGATTGCCCACAGAGGCTGGTAGGTCAGTACATTGATTGACATTTAGCTGAACAACAGCAAGACAAGTTTATCTTGCTGTTTGTAAACACACGGATTTTTTAAGGCGTAAAGCTAGAGTCTCCATCCGAAGAGCTCGGGGAGTTAATAATCCCGAAACCAATACACTGTGCTTTTCATGATACGAGTGGAATGATTCAGTCAAAATGGATTAACCTCATTTTTCAGTTTTGTGATCCTTGGACGTACAAACCCAGCTTCATAGAACATTCTCTAAAAGTTCTCTCAAAGTTATCAAAAAATATTCTTGCAGTAATGTTAGTAAAACCTTTTTTAAACGTTTCATATATATAAAACATGTTATTCTTAAGTCATTAGTGGAATGTTTTAAAAACGTTACAGAATTAACAAAATGTTTGAATACTGTTAAAAATAACATTTTTTTGCGCTTTTTGTTACTTAATGGGAATGTTAGGGGAATGTTCTTACAACCTAAAATTGTTAGTTGGGAAAAAAACCATAGGCATTAATAATAATAATAATAAAATAATAATAATAATAATAATAATAGAGCTATTTGGCTGGTTCGAAACAGAAATGAATCATCGCTAGGACTTTTCAGCTAGGCTGAATCTGACATCAGTGGAGAGTGGAAATCTGCGTGTTTATAACATGTCATTAAAATACCCTGTAACAGTAAAACTGAACATGATGTGCGTGTAAGTGCAGTTTTGAAGACCACCGATTACAAACAAACCACCGAACAACAACACTTGAGGGGTACAGTCAGCTGAGTTGGTGTATCTAAGGTGGAGGTGTGGGTGTGTGAGGTAACCATCGCGTCTCCCAGCTTCAGACCAGCAGCTTAGACAATGCGGTAGTCGAACGTGTCTTTTTCCATATAGTCTGTCCATGTGGAACTTGGCATGCTACTGTAGGGATCCAGCAGGATACGGAAGCAGCGCACGATCAGCAGCCCCAGAAAGATGAAGAGGAGGAGGACGAAGACGAAGGCAGCCTTCTGTTCCAGTGTGAGGAAGGGGATGGGCTGGTTGGCCCCAGACGCAGACAGCGTGCTGCTGTGGAGATGCTCGGCCATTCTCTCCAGTGTTCCGGGTCAGTGGCGTGCGAACACTCGCACCGCGTTCACGATCAACAGGTTCCCGAGTAAAGCCATTCTACAAACACACGATTTACTGTTAGACAGTATTACTACACAACAAGACAAAATACGTCTTTAAACATGAAATACTATGTTAAATAATATAAATAATAAGTGATATATATGTGTGTGTTCAGTGTAGGATATATTATATTATATATT